>CM032356.1:68451692-68736364 GCA_019023105.1 Diglossa brunneiventris
CTTGTCCTGCTGTGAATGTTGATGAAACCCTCTGATGTACCATTCTTTCAAACAAATTCTAGAAACAGGAAGGAAAAAAGCCAAATGGAAGCACTTGTACTACTGTTTCCCCTAATTCACCTCTAAATTGGCATTTCAGTGATAAAGTGATATTCTAATAAAAAGATACTTACCAGATTCTTCTTCCCCATCTCCCATCCCCCTGCCCAGCCACAGGACATTTCCTGAATGCAAGGGGAGGAACTGCACCCAAGACAAGTTTGGATTTTCTTGAGAAATCAAAAAGAGCTCATGCTAATGATAGCTTTTCTCTGGAAATGAGCTCATTACTGTTCATTTTCCTCTGCTTTTAATCTGTTCTTCAAGTGTGTGTCATCTTGAAAAGTTTCAAAAGGCATTTCATGAATCTGCAACAAAAGCAAAGTTAAAAAGAAAAGTCTTGCACTAATGAAAAGCATAGTCATGCTTCAGTCATGAAGCTGGGAATTTAATTATTGAAGAGAGGAAAGCAGGGATGGGCTACAGATCAGAGAACTGAACTGAGGAAAAAATGCAAAATTATACAAAGGGAGAGAAAAACAGAAACTGAGAAACTACAGCTATTAAATTTGTGAAATGAAGTATGTGACAACTACAAATAGAGTATAAATGTTGAATATGCATAATTCCCTGATAATAGCGTATTCTGTCTGGACTGAGATTATTTTAATGTTATAATTTACAGATTAAAGATTTAAGTCAGGAAAATGGAAGTACAATTTCTAAATAAATCAGAACTTTAACTATTTCAGATTTTTCTTGATTGAATTTCATCTCTGCTGTTAATCAAGTTTAGGATTGATTATACTTGGTTTCAAAGTACTTGCATTTAAAACCTAATTTTTATTTACCTGTGCACAATTTGTTGGAATGACCCAGTCTGTGATTTAGGTTGCTCGTCAAATTACTGAGTAAATTATTTGCAGAGCTGAATATTACATTCTAAATGATTCTGCATGTAACAGAATACAACCATTATATTCTATTCTGTTCTCAATATTTCATAGAGTTTACAAAGTTTCATCAAATTTAGTTTCTACTTTCTCTCCATCTAGAAGTTTATCCTAGGCAGCTTAAGACTTTGTAAAAACTGAATTATTTTCTTTCTTACATGAGGTTAAGTTTTTTGGTTAAGCAGTGTAAGAATCCAGAAATAAACATTCTTTCTAGTATTCCTTTTTGTGCCGTACAACATTTCTATTACTTCTGATGACTTGGCATGAGTCATTTTTATGACACTGAAAGCACCATGTATGAATGAAAAACAGGCTCTCAGTCTGGCAGATAGCAAACATGATGGTGGAAAAAGATATCAGAGCTCTTTAAAAATGTTAAAATAGAGGCCCTCCAATAAAGCTTTTGTTTGCACAGTGCCCTAACATATAAAGGTAGTATAATGGCAACAGACTGCTACAAAATAATTGTATAAAGTGATGTAAGTCCACTCAGTGCAGCTGGGGTTCTGCTTTTTGAATTGTTTTCATTTTGAGAACTTTGAAATGTGTATACCTTATTTTTGCTCCTTTAAAAGATAATTCTAAAGTATTGCCTGCTTCCTCTGAAGTATTTTCAACAGAGAAATGGATCACTTAATTTGAAAATCATGACAGATGGCAACTAGCCCTTGTAAAAACCTAGAAAATATTTTTAAAAAATCTCACTTGCACTTTTATGTTCAGATGAGCTGCCCTTGTTGTCTTTTAGCTCTCTTATATTAGGTCTTCTGCATACTAAGCAATCACTGATGCTGCAAGCTCACTGATTACTGCAAGGAAGTGATGATCTGCCTGCTGGAAAACTGCACAGGGATATATGTCCTACATCACCTCAGTGTTTTGATACATTCTGCATTCCCCAGGAGCTAAAATAAACTCATAACTCACACCTATTCAAGGGCCATGTGACTTCTCAATGTCCTCTATTAAAGGTCACGATATAATTCAAAATTATAGTTATAAAAATAAGACTTTATGACTTATGACAGAGAAATACAAAGGTCATAAACTTCATTTAGAGATTAGGTTCTAGTAGAATCTTGGGGAGGTATTGAGTCATGTGATTGATATGATTAAATGTACACATATTTTAAATTCTGCTCCTTCAAATAGAAAATGTGTTTTGCAGCCGCTCTAGTACAGGTTAGTGTGCAGCAGTGTTTCCATTGCCTGGAATAGTGAATCTCATTTTAGAGCTATGACTGCAACCAGAAAAATAAATGTCATTGAAATGAAGAATTTTTCTAGAGATAAATTCTCAACTTGGGCTTCTGAAGATGAGTGAAGCTGTCAGTTTTACACTGAAAACCCAAGACAGCAATTCAGTTTAAAATTAACTCAGGAGAAGTTCCTGTTTGGACCTTAAAGCTTTGTATTGAACTAGGGATAAATGTAGGTATAGTCAAATATAAAACAGCCAAGAATATTCATTAGATATAGTATTTTGTAACCTTTAAAGAAAAAAACTTGGTATTATCATTAGATTTAATTGAGTAAAACGAGAAATGGAAATAAGGAAGTCTTAGTACTATTTTTATCAAGAAATATGAGTATTCTTTGGACTAAAGGTTTAAAATAATCTTTATTCATTGAGAAAAAAATGGTTATGAAGCAATTTTAGCCCACTTAGAACAAAAATTACAATAAATATGGACACATGACTTTTTCAGGCTGAGTAATTGAAGGTCAAAATCCAGGTTTTAATTTTCCAACTGAGATAGGTTGTCCTTACAGTTTTTGAAAAATTGAGCCTATGCTATTTGAGATACCTCAATACACATTTAGCCAGTAAGCATAGTTTAATTTTTAGATGGCTATTTGATTTATTTAGAAGAGATAGGCTCCTACTCTGCCCTTAGTTTTTCCAGTTCCTTTTGTTGTTTTACCATCCACATTTTCTATTTCAACTGATTTTGTCACCAAGGTCAAAATATTTAATGCACACTGTTAGGCTGAGGAAAATAGACGCAAGTTGATGAAGGAAGAGATGTTTTCTTCCTGATGTAAATCAGCTGAGCTGAGCCACAGTGGTGCTTTCTTCTGAGATTTTCCATTCGGTAGTGCAGCTGATTTCCAGCCATTCCTATTTCTCATGCAGTATGAGTCGGGTTCTGAGCTCATACATCACTGACTACGTGCTAAAAATGGAATTCCATTTACATTGAATATATCGTCATCCAATTTCTGCTGTCGGGAAGGCTTTCTCTCTTTCTCCCCTCAACATATAATGATGGGGTGGGCTCTTGAAGAGACTTAATAGCCCTGGCAATGTTCAGACAAATAATTTAGAGAAAGATATATAAGCCTAATTAATAAAATGGTGCTACTTCATCATCTGAGCATCACCTAATGAAAAATAACACCAAAAAAAGATATAAGTTGGGATGTCATCTGCCTGCTCTTTGCCCGTGTGATTTTCACACTGGCACAAGAAGTTATCATCCATTTCTTGAAGCTTATCTTAAAAGTATAAAACAAATTGGGGGCTAGGAGATGGAGGGAAATCTGACACTTTAAAGACTGGATATATTTTGAAGGTATAACACATAAAAAAAATTAGTGTTTAAAAATACTTGTATTTTAATTTTTCTTTTCAGATTTCTATGATGCACTTCAATGTACCTTTAGTTTAAAAGGAAAACATCAACAGGCAGGAGCTTTGTTTGGGTAATCTTTTGTTGTGATTTTCCTCCTAAATATTCTCTTATGTTCTAAAATTAAGAGGATTTGGGGGTGGAGTGGAACTTGGTAAAAATTCAGCAGTTTTTAAAATGTTGTTGCTCAGAAGGGTTATTGCACATAAATAAAACAGAGTAATCAATTTGATCTAAAGATGTATAGGATTAATTTGGTAGAATTAGAAACTAGAGCTGTGTTGGAAGATATATGCAGATATCTGCTTGATTTATATAAACGTGCTTTTTTTGTTTGTTTGTTTGGTTTTTATTTTAAGGATTTTGTCTTGACAAATTTACCAAGGGCCGGTTTAAATCACATGAACAATTACAAAATATGAATGAGCCCCTGTGAGTGTCATAGCCAAGTTCAGTTCAGTGTATAGACTCATGTAACTGTGTTGTCTGCCAAATGCACAAACCAGCTGCAGTCACTTGCAGGGCTTCTGAGGAAAGGAAGATTTGGGCTTGAGCAAGGATTATTTGGAGCATGCTGGAAGACTAAGCAAGGTGCTATTCTTCAATTTGCTTTCTTTCTAAATTACACTGTTGTACATGGCATAGTACTAGCACAAAAAGAAAAGAAGTGCTGTCCTCATTAGATGATGTCTGGTCCCAGTGTTAAGGTAAAGGCAGAGAGATTTCCTGGCTCTTCTTTAGAACATGAAAAGAAAATCACAGGCACTCCAAAATGTCTTAGAGAAGTCAGTAAGAGCCTTTTCTCTGATCTCAAGAAACACCAATAGACACTTTGCAGACTTCTTTCGAAGGTGGAAGCTGTTCCTTACTCTAAAAATTATTTATTAGATCAGGTACACCAAGGAGACTTTTGTCACAGTGAAGATTTTCCTTAAGTATATATTTTCTCTTGGTGTTTGCTTGTTCTTGTTTCTATTAGGCCGTTTCTCTTTGCTCTAAGAATTCATTTTTTTCACCAGGTATATAAAACAGTGTAGAAAGTATCCCTAAAATGCTATGAATCAGGATTTTAGCCAAACAAATAAACTACAGAAAATCAGAAGTCCCACTGCTCTGCCTGCAACCTACTGATACCATCATTTGAAATCATTGTTTTCTATTGCAGTGATTCTTTATAATTCACTTAAAAACTTCAAGACATAAGTTTGTCCAGGGAAGAGGCTGGATCAGAACCAGAGGCAATGTCCTTTCTGATGAGTATGGGGCGTTAAGACATTACAACTTTAGATTTTTTGTTTTCCATGTTTGGGGAAAAGGCTTTAATTTGTTATGTATAAGCAGAAGTATCGGTGAGGAAGAGCAGATTTCCAGTTGTGTGCCAAGTGGAAGTGAAGTATTGGTAGCTGTTCTTACCATGTTGGTCTGCATCATGTGTTCCCTGAGCAAAAAGTATCTTCACCAACAGACAAATTCTCATCCACAAATTAAAGAAGAAAAAAAAAATACCTAAAAGTAAAATCTCTGTTGGTTGTATGGGTTTATGGATGGTGAAATCCATTTCTAATGGGCAAAATTAAACTGCTCTAATGAGAACCATTTTTGGGACTTAGGAATTTATGAAATAACATTTAAATTTTCAGCTCAGTCTTGCTTTACAAAGTCTGTCTGCACCTAAACTACTCATAATTTAATCTGGAGCATGCATTTACATGGTCAAGTACAGGAGACTCTGTGCTGGAAATCTCCACTGGTGAAGTATGTTCAGCAAGAACGTGAGACATTCAGATCCTGAAATATACATTCTGCTAAATAAAGGTTTGTAAAATGTCAACAGGTAATGTGTAACATGCCTTTTAAGGTGTAGTCTGTTGAAACCCTTAAAAAATAAAATGGATCAACAAAACACACATCTTTGTGACTAAAATTTGCAAAACAAAATTCTGTGCATCCTTAAATTAAAATATACTATTCAAGCTATAGTATGAATAAGAATTTAGACTGAAAAATGTGTACATAAGTCAGTGAAGAATCAGCTGACTGTGTGATTTGATGTATGCATTATGTAACTTGATCACAAAATTATATGAAACATTAAATGGCAGAATATGTTATTTAGATGAATCATTACAGAACACTAAGATTGATAATTGATTCTTTAGAGGAACAGATAGTCTAAGCAACTGTTGAGGGAACCCAAAGCTTCACACCAGATCACCTTTACTTCCATTGCCATTGCAAGGAGCACTGTTTTATTCTGTATCTATGCAGGAGCACCAAGATTTGGCAAACTTGATAAAGTAAAATAACATGCTCGAGATTTAATGCTGAAGATTTGCCTCACTTTTCTGTCCATTTTGGTTCTCTTATCTGCTTTCATGACATGGCACATGAGTCTGTAAGGACTGTCTGCTCACAAAACCAGCTGAGAAGACACATAAAAATTCTAAAAAAAGTCAACACTAAATGAGAAAAGCAAGATTTCTCTGCCCTCAGCTGAGGAGGCAAAATGCAGTGTCTTTTTTTTTCCATTTAGCTGGGGTTGCTCCCCCCTGATATTCATTGCCCCTTTGATTTCTACAAAGTCTGTAGGCTGGATTTTTTGCTCTTAGAAGTGAAGAAAGCCAGTACAATGGAAGTAAGCCTGCTTTTGGGGGATTGCCAGTCCCTCTAGTGTGAAGCATTTGAAGTTCTTTGGAAGGGCTGTTTGCTGTTTGCCAACAGGTTTGAAAAATTTTCTTGGGGAAAAGACAACTTTGAAAAAATTGGCAAACCTCAGATTTCCTTGCTACTCTTTGGTTTTGTTTTTGTAGTGGTAATGATAGTGAAATCCTATGGATTGTATCAGACTCGTATTCGCTATAATAGGAGATTATATATCTAGTGATAAAGATTATAACCTCCTGTGATCTTCTTTGATACCTTTGCCTTCCTTTTTGATTGTAGGATTATTATTTTTGTATTTTTCAGATCATCCTTCAGCTGGCATTAGGCACAAAATATCTTGACTTTTCCTTCCTTGCAAACTGTGTACCAGCATAGCTCTGAAGTGAAAAGTAAATCATCAGTCTCATGAAAAAGCCAAATCAACTCTGATTTTACATAACTTATATAAACTCAGATGACCAGACTGGGTGATTTTCTCACTGTTCTCCAAAATGTCCATTGAGCAAATGAGATATAAAAAGGCAAGGAGCTACTAACTACTTAGGGCACTTTTTTGCTGCATGAGAAGGTTGTCACCGTAAAACGTTGTGACTTCATTTCATTGAATTTCAAAGCATGAGAGCAGCACATGGGATCAATTACTTTCTTCTGGGCTATTCTGTTTCCTATAGCAACAAACAGTTCAGGAAGTTTAGGGAAGGCTGTAAAGTCAAGCAAAACACACAATGATGCTCATAGAATAGCCTCTTGTCTTCAGGGCATCTGGAGCTGGAGGGGATGCCCTTGTCCTAAACACCCTTTCCCAGATAAACATTCTGTTGATTTGTCTATTTGCTCTTTGAATCTCTTCCAACTGCTAAAACTGAATGGAGCACCACAGTGCAACACACACTGCTTCATGAAACAGCTCATTTTTTCTTTTTATTTTGAACCTGCCCCATGTTTTTTCACACCTCCCATTTCTTTCTACTACAAAATATAGAGAGCAAGACTTCATATTTCTTTTTGTTGTCTCCTGTCTGAGTTACAGTTATTTCATTTTTGGCAGGCACTCGAAAAAATCATTGCTGTAATTTCTTGTATCTACATCTAATTCTAATCTAACCCTTACTGGATATTTGGAATGAGAGTGAGTCACTTAAGTGAGCTGCTGGCAGTAGACATCACATCAAAGGGTTTTATTGATGATCTCTCACAGAACTGCCTGATATTGCTGCTTTCAGAAAGGAGTTGATGAGTACATCATACTTTGGACCCTCTGTTCCAGCTCACAGCTGCACAGAGCAGTGTGTAGGGACTGTTTTTCAAATATTTTACTGAATTCAAGTCTTTTGAGCTTTTGCCCTGTCTGAATGAATTATCAGTTCTTCTCATCAGCCTTCTTTCTCATCTTCCCCAAAACCATTCTGGGGATGAGAGATACTGTTCCAGAAGTCTCTGTGCAGCACAGAGCCTCTTGTTGAAATTGTGGTATTTGTCAAGAGTATGGTTTGTCAAAAGGCTACTTCAAAGGTGACTGACAGTCTGTGGGATGCTTTTGTCGTATGATTCTGCTGCATTTGCTTGCAGGAGTGCCTAGTGTTCAATGAGAATGGATAAGTGGATTTGTCTGGTTGGAATAACCTTTTGGCACAAGTGGTTCATCAGAAATCCATCCATTGACCTCTGGACAGAGTACCCTGGGAAAGTGAAGGCTGAAGAGTGAAAGAGTAGAGGAGTACTGTGGCTGAGAAGACACAGGTAAAGCAAGAGGTGGAGGGCAGAAGGACAGAAGGCAAATTCAGGTAACAGTGCTTCATAGGAAGCTGTGAGCGGTATTGAGACTGCAGCATAACTTTTCTTACTAATTGAAGTCAGTCCACGTGTATAGTTCTGAGAAAAAATATACCCCAGACATGTAGAAGATTGTTGACTCTAGTCTAGTTGATGTATGAACTGGTCACTAACTATAGGTGGTTCCAGATGATTTTTTTCATCTTTCCTGCCGAACAATGAGCCAGAACTACTGCCAAATCCACCTTTGTCTGTAATAAAGACTCTCTTCCTGTGTATTGAGGACTTGCAGAGAATACTTTTCACACATAGGTTCTCTTGAAGCTGATTTCTTGGGTTGCTGATCTTGAAACAGTTTCCACAGAGAGCTGTAGTTGAAATACAGAACTAAGTCTAGTTCCTGTCTTTGCACAAAACAGATTTTTCTGGCCCTAAATGGTTAGTGTGATATATTTAAGAATATAAAACCTATTTCCTATATTTGGAGTTAGACCAGAATAAATAAAAACCAAAATATGCCTTGTGCTGCATTGTTTATAATTGAGTTTTCTTCCATTTTTTTTGTCTTGAACATATAGGTTATAAATTAATGGGCCAGCAGAGTGAAACAGAGTGTAAATACTGCAATAAAATTAAACAATTTGTGTCTTCCTCTCTCAAAGTTATGATCATTGCAGAAGATAGTTATTAAATCTCAAAAGATTACTTTAATTGAATTGCTTGTGTAATGATAGCTTACTGATTCTCAGTCTCAAAGGTTTTTTAAAAAGCTGTAATGCTACTCTTCTCTATTCAGAAGGAAGCTGCAATGTTGAATTTTCATGCAAATAAACCTTTACCTAAATCTGTTAGGTAAAAAAAAAAAAATTCTATTGTTTCATATCTTACATGCAATTGATTTAAAATTTGTATGTATCTTTAACACATTGTTAACATTAATATTATTTTTTCTACTATTAATGAAATTGACATTTCTTCGGTGATAATTTTGTGCCTTGAGAAATTGTTTGAAAAGCAGCAAAACCAACCAAAAAATTTCAGTGTGCTTGACATCTGAACTGAAGAAAAAGACAGTAATAAAATCATGATATTTTCTTTTTTACTGATTAATGTCATAACTTTTTTGCCAACCACAGCGGGCTGACATTCCATGGTTCATCAGGCATGCTCAGAGGTAAGGGTATCTTTTTCTTTTTTGGGGTCAGAGGTTGACCAAACAGGTATCCAAGCATTTACAACTGCTTTATTATTTTTATTTTTATCATATATATATATATATATAATTTGATCTATTATCTATATCTAGATCTCCTGCTGGAGCACTGGAACTTGGGTTCCTCAGGGAAGTGGCCAAGGTATCAAGTCTGACCGGGTTCAAGAAGCATTTGGACAATGCTCTCAGGTACTTGGTGTAATTCTTGGGGCTCTCCTGGGCAGAGTCAGGAATTAGACATTGGTGATCCTTGTGGATCCATTCCAACCATGATATTCTGATTCTGTGATTACCATCAAAACTTCTGCAATCTCTGTCAGTTGCTGTAAAGTCTTAACTGCCTTCCTCAGCCAGAAGACCTCTGGAAAATTATCCTGGCATGAAGTGATGTTCTGGTGTCCCTGTTAAAGCTGTGTTTTATTCTTGGAATATTTTTGTTTTTAGGAAAATCTGTTTTTGACCTGAGTCAGGACTATGACTCAGTTTAGCATTTATTTCCCACCATCAACCATAGTACCCAGGTACTGCTGATGGTTCCCCTTGAATACCAGCCTCCTTTGCTAGTTTTGTGGTGAGTTCTTGAAACCCTGGATATAAATATAAATGTGCTTTGTGTCCAAGTTGACATGTTTTAAAATCTGTCTTTAATCCATTGATTAAAACAGCAGTACATGAAAAAGAAATAGATTAACAGCAGCAGATATGACATAAATATTTGGATGCTTAGTAAATCATTACAAATATGATCCACAGAACCACTATTGGCATATAAACTATTGGCACAATGAGGATTTTAATGAGATCTGAAAGGGTAATTAATTCATATTCTTGAAGCATTATCTAAATGTGTGGAAACTGAAAAAAGCCAAACAAATAAACAGAAAATAAATAAAGTAGCTGCAATGTTTGTGTGAGAAAATACTTAGACTATGTAGAATATAAAAATAACTAAACCACATGGCTACCAGAGGAGTTTTCTGCAATGCAGATAATGTCCTAGGGAAGGCTTTTATAAAAATTAGAACTTCTGTAATGAACACGATGTCTGAAATGAATAATTTAGCAGCAAAAGAAGGGAATAGCATGGTTTGGGTACATTTATTGATCAGTCAGTCCCGAGTAAGAAGGCATTTTAGACAAAGCTATTATAATCAATAATTTCTGTAACAAGAGCATTTATTTTGATGGCAGTGCTTTCCTCTCCTTGAAGGGAAATTGTTATTATTATGGTTCTCTTCAAAAGGCAAAAAATCTCAACACTTGAGTCAATTTAATCAAGTAAAATGAGTACAGTATTCAAATCTAAAGCATTTCTTTATGGCATCTTTCATTTACATCCCTCAGCTGACACCCATTATTGCTTTCACCATCACCACTAGCACCAAATTCTTCCAGTCTTACTTCTGCTTTTCTCTACCAGTTTTACATCCAAAATAAGTCGTTACTCATCCATCTTTCTTGTTTCTCCAAGTCATACAGCTTGTTTCATTCCATAAATCTGTTAACAGCTGACTCTGCTCTACATTTTCTACTGTAGGAAGTCTCAGATATTAAGCATTTAAAAGCAAGTCTTGCTAAGTCATAGTCCAGGAGTTTTTCAAGTTAAGAAGGGATAAAATTTCAAACTTTACATTCTTGCTTTTGTGAGCAGCAAAACTTTCCACTGTTTACATTTCTGTGGGCAGTGCAAATTGTAATTCTGAATTATTACTAGGGGAGGAAAATGAAATCCATACACATCTCTCAGATAAATATATCCTGTTTTCATGTAATGAGGTCAGAGACAGAATCTTAAAAGTCATTCTGGTTTTGGAAGTATTTCTCAAAAAATATTATTCTTTCTGTCAAGTTAATAGATTGATAGAATATGATTTGTTTGTGATCAGCCTATTCACTCAGACAAAAGGAAGATTTATGTCTTTGATATGTCCATTTGGGGTCTTTGTGGGATTCCTAGAAGGATTATCCAAATATATTCAAGATGAAAATAAAACATCACATGAAAAGAATTTCTTGCAACATTTATGGCAGCCAACAACCAATATCTGCTAAATAAAGAAATTCAAAAATGGTGTCTTATGAGAAAAATGTAATGAGCAAAATATTCCCAAAGAGAAGAGGTTTTTTAATTTGAAAGAGATCATCTAATTTCAATCTTCGCAGATATTGGAAGTCAAAATAAAGGTGTAGGCTATGCAGGTCTCTCCTATCCTTTAGTTTTGTATTGCTGGTGTGGCATTATAATTAAAAGCTGAAGCCTGTTTCCTGAAGCCTATTTTCCCTAATAGGAGAAATAAATGCTCTGATTATTTTAAGTAGCTAAAACTCACATTGTACTAATAAGACTAGTGTTTTTGATTTCTCATTCTATTTTGCTCACAATATAAATTTTGTAGGTCTTTGTCCCTATGTATTTAAGAGGGGAAGATGATGCCTGTGTGCCTTTTCATACTAAAATATTTGAGTTATCACACTTGTAATTAAAAAGAAGTGTAGGAAAAGAAAAAAAATTAAGGTACACCTTATCCTAAAATGGCCACCGCTACTGCTGGTGTCATGCAGTTAGTGATGTGAATGTGGGATTTGGGAAACCATTTGGTGAAAACCTGTTAAAAGAAAGAACTCCTTTTTCATTAATCCAGTCATGCTTCTACAAAATAAATTTGACCTCTCTGAGGTCATCTAAAAAACCAAACTTGTACTCATTTTGTTTCCAGCTGTAAAAGCTTTCTGCTCATACTTTTAGCAAGGTACTTTTGTGCAGCGTTTTGTTGGGTTTTTTTTACTCTGCTATTCAAAGTGTGAAAAGTCACTCCAAAGAAGATTAAACTTTCTTTGTTTGCTTCTTGTAGGATCCACAAACAACAGTTTAAGGACTTATATTTGAAAAGAGTCTTAAAAGTTTGAAGACAAAGTGTTTCCCTGAAGTTTGAACATAATTATGGATGTAATTAAAGACACTGTAAATATTCTTTTCTGTTTCATGATATAATGCCTGCTCTTCATTATTCACTTTTTGAGGATTTTAAAACTTGATTTCATATATCCTAATCAAAAGAAAACATTAGAAAACTGGAATTTCTGGAGCCCCTTATAGCGTTATCTTCTAGATATATTTTGGAGTGTTTGTGCAGTGGCCAAATGCAAAGAGAAATAATATTTCATGCTTCTTAATATCTTCAGAGTAAAATACAGTAAAGAGTTTTTATAGAATTACAGACAACCAAAAACAGAGAGGATTTTAGATTAAACAGAACAACATGATGCCTTTCCTGTGCAGAAGAGTTTGAGTCATAATTTTTAATAGAAAAGTGCTTTTGATTGCAGGTATATTTTGATTCCTATTTATTAAAGAGATATAGAAGGACACAAGAAAATATATTTCAATTTGAAGTTTTAGCAGAACAAATATTTCCACTATAATCTATTGAAATCCAGCTAAATCCATTGGAGTCCAGCTGAATAAAACAAGAGTCACTCTTTTTCTTGAAATTAAGTACTTCACCCACACTGGGGATGGAGATCTTAGTATTTTGGCTTAATCAATGTCCCATTGAGCTCAGTTAAAAATTTCTTCCTTCACTTGATTCTCACAATTAGCCAAGAAGTTTAATGTCTCTTAATGGAACATCAAGTATCACCTCCTGCTGAATGTAAATTGACCATTCATCTTTTGCTTTTGTGGTAATTGTGTACTCATTTCCAACTCCTTCCCTCAAAATATATTACTTAATTAGTATTTATAACAATGGCCTATTTTAAGATGAGCTTCAAAGGTTTAAGTGTAGTTTAATGAAATATTTCAACTGCTGACTGGTAAAGCCATTGTTACTCTCTGGAGGGGAGTTGTGGCCTTTATATAATTAATCTAACAAAAATGCCTAAAGATGAATGTGAGGTTTTCCTTAAAAGGGTTATAGGTAATATTGCTGAAGAGAGCACGTTCAAGAAACATGATTGTCTACTGGATAACAAGATTATCCCTTGCCAAATTCATCCTGTAAAGAAACAGACAAAATATTCAATAAAGGAAAAGAATGTGACCACTACAGTTGTGGAGCAGATTTTGATTGCAGCAATTTTGCCTTTTGAACAAAGTGGAATTTGAAAGGTTGAGGAGTTAGGAGTCAAAAAAAGTTGTAAAGTGTCAAACAAGATTAATATTAAAATAAGCTTTGTTATATATTAAGTAAGACGCAGTTTAATATTAACTCTTCTCCAGATATATTTATTTTGAATACTTTCAGCAATTTGAGATGATGTTTTTTACGCAGTGCTTGATTGAACAGAATTTTCAGACATAAAGAAAGGAGTGAAGAGCAGCAGGTCCAGGGAGGTGATTGTGACTCTCTAGCCCATTTTTGTGGGACCCCGCCTGGAGCACTACATCTGTGTCTGGGGGCCCCAGCATAAGAAGGACGTGGACCTGCTAGAAGGAGTTCAGAGGAGAGAGAAGGAGATGCTCAGAGAGCCAGAGCACCTGTGCTTTGAAGGCAGGCTGGGCAGAGAAGGGGTTCCAGTCGGTTTAGGGAGATATGCTTGTGCCCAAATTGAGGTGCAAATGAGACCATATGATGACAACATCCAGATTTTATTAACAAGAAATGTGAAGTAGAGAGAAGGAAAGAAATTGGAAAGAGATCTCACAGAGGGAGAAGAAGAGCTGTTTACTGTCTTTTACTCTGAAGATATTAAGAAGAACTGTTGGAACAAGATGGTCTTTGAGATCCTGCCCAAACAAAACCAATCTGTCATGATAGAGGATGCACATTTTAGCTTGATAGTACTGCAATAACAACAACAACAACAACAACAATAATAATAATAATAATAATCGTAATCGTAATATGCTAGTACTACAGTTTCATCTTCTTCATCTTCTCCTTAGTATTTACTGCTACTATTTTATCTTCTACATCAACCTATTACTTTTTTCTTATCCTTTTCTTACTCCTGTTCTTATTCTCATTCTTATTCTTTGTTTTCTTTTTCTTGTTTTCTTTATTCTTATTCCTATTCTTTTCCTTATTTATTTTTTCCTTTTTTTCTTCTTCTTATCCTTTTATTTTTCTTCTCCTTCTCCTTCTTCTTCCTCTTAGTATTAACTTCTACCAGTATTTTATTTTCTACATCAACTTATTATTTTTTTTCTTATTTCTTTTCCTATTCCTATTTTTATTCTCATTCTCATTCTTATTTTTTGTTTTCTTTTTCTTGCTTTAATTCTTAGTCCTATTCTTTTCCTTATTCTTTTTTTTCTTTTGCTTCCTATCCCTCTATTCTTCTTCTCCTTCTCCTTGTTCTTCTTTTCCTTCTTCTTCCTCTTAGTATTTACTTCTACTAGCATTTTATATTCTATATCCACCTATTCTTTTTTTTAATATTTTTCTTATTCCTTTCCTATTTATCTCATTCTTATTATTTTTTCTCATTCTTATTATTGTTTTCTCATTCTTATTTTAATTCTTATTCCTATTCCTTTTCCTATTCTTTTTCTTACTCTTTTTTTATTTTTCTTCTCCTTTTTTCCTGTTCATATTCTTTTTATCAGCAGTATGCCCTAATCCTCGGGCCGTGGTGCCAGTCCCGGGAAGCAGAAGAGGCTGCGCAGCGCCCGCAGCGCCTGTGATGTCCCAGCCTGTGGCGTCCCAGCCTGTGGTGTCCCAGCATGTGGTGTCCCCAGCCTGTGGCACCTGCTCCTGGAAGGCAGGAGAGGTCGTGTGTCCTTTGGGGGCCGGGGCTTCCACACGGTGAGGTGGGGCACAGAGAGCTCCAAAGCACGGCCCAGATTCCCCGAGCTCAACCCAAGCCCCATGAGGGACATGCACAAAGAACCCGCCTCCCGTCAGACCTGCCGCTCTTCCCTCTCTGTCTTTATCTTCACGCAGCTCCAGGACACTTCTCTCGTCCCACTCGTCGTCCTTTTGCAGCAAGGGCTTGGCCCCAGTGCTCTCTTTCCAGTTGTCCTGCATGAGGTCTTGGACATTGTCACTCGCCCAGCTGGACTCTTCAGGGGGTCTCTTACCGTTCCTTCTGAACACCCGCTGGCCAATGGAGTCTTCCCAATCCGACACTTCTTGGCAGCTGCCGACATTGCAGTGGCACAGCTCATGCTCGCTGTATTCTTCCCAGTCACAGAGATTGTGAGAGCTACCGACTTGGGAAAGGCATTGCTCTGTGCCTTCTTCCCAGTCTGACACCTCTTGGTAGTTCCCAAAATCACCATGGCACAGCTTTTCCTTGATGCAGTCGTGCCAATGAGAGAGCTTGTGGTGGCTACAAGCTGCTTCTAGGGACGGCTCCAGTTCAATGCTGGTTTCCCATTGGGACCCTTCCAGAAACCAGCTACTGGTTTCTCCTGAGTACAGCTCCTGCTCAGTGCTGCCTTCCCCTTCGGACCCTTCCTGGTCACTACTGGTTTCTTCTAGGGACAGCTCCAGCTCAATGCTGGTTTCCTCTTCGGACTCTTCCTGGTAGCAACTGGTTTCCCCTGAGGAAAGCTCCTGCTCAGTGCAGGTTTCCCCTTGGGACCCTTCCTGGCAGCTACAACATTCCTCTAGGGATATCTCCTGCTCCGTGCTGGCTTCCTCTTGGGACCCTTCCTGGTACGTATCAACTTCTGCCTGGGGAAATTCCTGCTCAGTGCAGGGTTCCTCTGGGAACCCTTCCTGGCAGGTCTTGGATTCTTCTTGCGGCACCTCTTGCTCATTGCTGGCTTCCTCTTGGGACTTGTCCTGGTGCCTATCGGCTTCTGCTTGGGGCGGTTCCTGCTCACTGGACCCTTCCTGGTAGCTATTGGGTTCTGCTTGGGAAAGCTCCTGCTCAGTACAGATTTCCCCTTGGGAGCCTTCTTCTTGTTTGTTGATTTCCCCTTGGGACAGCTCTGTGTGTTCCTCATCTTTGCGCTGAGAATGCTCAAGCTCCCCAGCCAAGGCCCCCTCCTTGCTCTCTTCCTCTGCCAGGACTGACTCCCTGTCTGCCTCCTCCTGCTGCTCCCCGAGCTCCTGGGCTCCCTGTGGGCTGGGTGGGGCAGGGGCTGGGCTCTCTGTCCCTGCCAATGGCAGCTCCTCACTCTCAGCAGGAGAAACTGGTGCCTCTTCCACCTCGGGAGACAGAGGCTCTGGGGGCTCCTCCACCTCCTCAGCAGTTCCAGCTAGAAGAGCAGCAGCTGCCAGGTCATCCTCTGTGGGACTCCCCGGGGCAGGAGAGGCACTGGGCAGCTCACGGGCTGCCTCTGCTGCCACCGGGGTGCCCACGGTGCTGGGAGAGCTGGGCCTCTGCTGGGCACAAGGCTGGCACTCCTTGTCCTTCTCTGGGCGTAGGGGTTTGTCACAGATCTTGTACCTGACGCTTTCTCCCCATTGACACAACCTCTGGCTGCTGACACTTTTTTCCCTTGGGCACAGATTTCTAACAGTGCTCTGTTTTTCCCTTTGGCATGGATTTTTAACAATGCTGTGTTTTTCCCTTTGGCACAGATTTTTAACACTGCTGTGTTTTTCCCATTGGGCCAGCTTTTGGAGACTGTAGTCTTTTCCTTGGCATACCTTCTTTTTGCTGTCATCTCCCACTTGGGACAACCCTAGCTCTCTCTTTTCTTTTTCACATCGGTACATCTTCAGATGGCTTTGAAAATCTTTTTTCAAAGGATACAGTTCCTGGTGTCCCTTCCCTTCCCATTGGGTCAGCTTTTGGAGACTGTAGTCTTTTTGAAAATCTTTTTTCAAAGGATACAGTTCCTGGTGTCCCTTCCCTTCCCATTGGGTCAGCTTTTGGAGACTGTAGTCTTTTTGAAAATCTTTTTTCAAAGGATACAGTTCCTGGTGTCCTTTCCCTTCCCATTGGGCCAGCTTTTGGAGACTGTAGTCTTTTCTTTGGCATACCTTCTTTTTGCTGCTGTCTCCCACTTGGGACAACTCTGGCTCTCTCTTTTCTTTTTCACATTGGTACATCTTCAGATGGCTTTGAAAATCTTTTTTCAAAGGATACAGTTCCTTGTGTCCCTTCCCTTCCCACAAGGGCAGATCTTGGTATGTCAGATCTTCTTCCAGCTCATTCAGCTTCTGGTATGTCTTATCCTCTTTGTCCCACTGGGAGAGCTCCTGGGCTGTCACACTTTCTCCCCAGTGGGACATCGCTGGCCTTTGCTGTGCGCCATCTCCCCACTGGATTCTCACAGTCACCTCACACTGATGGCACTCTTGGCATCTTGCAGCTCCACATGGCAAAGCTTCTTGCTGTTGGCAAAACTCTTGGACGGTTACCTCTTCCCAAAGGCAAGGGTCTTGGCTGGTAACCTCTCCTGACTGGGAAAGCTTTTGATCCATGTCCTATTCCCTCTCTTCCTCCATGCTGGCCAAGGCTCCCTCCTGCTGAGAGTCGGACAGGGCAGGCCTGAGCCGCCGCCCGCTGGCCCTGCCCGCTGAGGGCCCGGCCTGCCAGCCCGCCGGGCAGGGCTGGGTGCCTGCAGCTGCCTTCACCTTCTCCTCCTCCTCCTCCGTGTCAGAGCTCCTGGAGTGCAGAGTGGGATCCCGGGAGCTGCTTCCTGCTGAGCCAGCGGCTCTGCTGGGACTGGGCAGTGCCGGGCACTGAGCCCCTTGTGCAGCCCCTGCAGGGCGCGGCTCTGCCGTGTCACAATGGCCCCTGGACACCACCGTGTCCCACATCACCCAGCACCCATGTCACAAAGGGCCACACCCAGCACCCATCCAACCCCTGAACCCACTGGAAGTGGCGTGGAGCAGCCCCCAGACTGGTGGGCCTCCAGCCCTTTGTTATGATCTGCTTATTAAAATGATCAGAAAAGCCTCTGCCCAAATTAGGGTGCAAACGAGACCATATGCCAAAGTCAGTAGTATGGGTTTTATTCAACAAGAAATGAGAGCGAGAGAGAGAAAGGGAGAAATAGAAAAGAGGTGAGGGGTGAAAAGAGTGACAGCGACAGATTTAATAGAAAACCTCACCACTCCATGGATGCCAACGGCAGCCTGTGGATGCTCTCCATCAGATCTTCTTAGTGCTGAGGGTCCCCCGCAAACATGGAGTTCAGTGGGTTGATGTTGTATTGTGTTTTTATCCCCTGTATTTTGGTTTATAATGGTTTCACCTTTGTACCCTTGTTCTCTGCTAATAGTTTACCCCAAGTTGTTTCCCTCCTCCCCTCTGTCAATCCCCCCTACTCTCCACCCACCACCATGAGTTTTTGCTGAGTCATTCCCCAGTCTCCTTCCTGCGACTCTGTCAGTCACTTGGCCTCCCATCTGCTTTTTCCGGAACCTTCCATCAGGGGCGTCGAGTGATTGGCCAAAGCCAGGGCCGTCCCTCCAAGTTCTTCCCAATTTGTGGCCCCTCATGCCTATCTCCCCAAGTTCTCGCATTGGTTTTTGTGTGACTCCCTCCCTTGTTTCCCCCTCCCTTTAAAAGTAGCTGTTGAAGCTCAGCCTGGGCTCTTCGCAGCTGGTCTCCCTGTGGTGCGGAGCTCCTCAGAGCTCCAGAATAAACCTTGGATTACACCCTGTAGCAATGTGTGGCTACAGTGACAAGATCCTGTCCAGGGAGGCCACAAACGACAGCAGGGGAAACAGATGAGACAAGTCTCATTGTTTAGCAGGAGACTCCATTTTATTTCCCCCTTCCCCCGGCATGGCAGAGCAGAGAGAGAGGGAACAGAGACTTGGGGTTGGGGTTTTATCAGGAGTCCCATGGGAGGAGTCTTAAACTCAGATTACAGCCTCCTCAGAACATGAAGGCTTCACAACACCCCTGCCAAGAGTTGGCTTTTTCTTCCTCTGCCGTTGTCTGCCAGAGTCTCCTGTGCCACAGGGCTAACCACCCTCGCTGCCCTCCTGTACCCAGGGCACGGGAGAGTGTCCCCCACAGTCCGCCATGTTGAAGCTGGTTGGGAGTGGCCAAAAGGACACTAAGAGAACATGGCAACAGGTTGATGTGGGCCCGGTGGGAATGCCCAGGTACCTCCCCTGGAGGGGATAAGTTTGGCACAGTGTCTGGCAGCAGCCTCTGGGTGTGTTTTATCCCTTTGCATCAGGAGCAGAGCTCTGTGCAAGGCCTCAGCGATGAGTCTGGGCAGCGCTCTGGGGGTGCTGGATGGATCATGGCACCTCCTCAGCTGCCCCTCACGGGAATGTCCCATGGATGTGGCCCTTCCTGGGTGGGGGTTTCACAGCTGAGCCAGTTTGTGTGAGGGAGGATGGGTGTCACTGCCCGTGACAGAGGTTCCCGGCACCCCAGAATCCTCCTCCCTCCCTGCTGTGGGGCAGGCTGGCAGACGTGGCCTCAGAGAAGGGCCTGGGGGAGCTTTGCCGGAACTCTGGCCACCCTGTGCCTGTCGCAGGCGGAGAAGTGCATGAGGATGGGTAGGATGGTGGAGGCTGATGATTGCACTCAGATAGGATAGGCTAGGGGCAAGTACATGGATAGGCTTATGCTCTCTAAACATAGCAGGCTGAGATTAGGTGGGTCGGTGGAAGCCAGGCCTAGGCTGTAGGGTGAAGGCCGAGTAGAAGCTTATGGAGGTAGGACACAAAGAAAGTTGCAGGGTGAGAGCTATATTTGTTGAGTCGAAGTCAACCATCTAGACTAACTTTCTGTTACTCTGTCATTCTAATTCCGCTTGGATCATTCGTACCCAGCCCTAAGGTAAGGAGGAGGATGAGTGCGGAGTTCATGTTAAGATGGTGGTAGGGGATTGTAATTGAGTGGCTCATGGTAGTGGGAGGATTTGGGTGATTTCTAAGTCAATAGGATGGGGAGGTCATGACCAGAGGTCCACGGCACCCCCAGAACTCTCCCCTCCCTCCTGGCTGTGGGGCAGGCTGTGCAAACGGGCCTCAGCAGATGGCCTGGGGGCTACGGCCTCCCCCAGCCGAGCCTGGCCCCAGCTGATTTTCAGGACAGCTGCTGGGTTTGGCTTTCTTGTGGTTACATTCTTCTGCCTTACTCTTGTTCCCTTGTCCCTAGACCAGAGGTAATTGAACAACAGTGTCACATTTATCTTGTCTTGGGTTCTGTTTGGCAGCTCAAATCCCAGTCCAAAGCTACAGTCAGGGGTGGGCTTGGGTGGTCTCAGCCTCTTTATTCAGTTTAGCCATAGTGAGCAAAGCTCCATCCTAGCAGTGTTTAAGCCATTACCCAGAAGCATGTCTGTTTATCTCGTGCCCCACTCAGGAATTGAACAGAGGGACAGATTTGATACGTGATAAGCAAGGGGTGCATTTTTTTGAAAGTGTAGAAATGACATTAAAATTGCTTGTGTGTATCACCTAATACAAGATTACAAGATCCAGCTACCACCTAGAAATGCTTCCAAATATTTTTCTGTCTTTCTGAATGCTGTCATTCTCACCAGTACCATTTCCTATTGAGGTGCAATGTTATTGACAGTGGTAAGCCAGACAAGAACACTTTTCTGTAGTTGATTTGTCCCACTTTAGCACGGAGCAGTTTGGTGTAATGAAAGAAAGAAAATGCACCTGCAGCCAGTGTTCCTCACACCATTATATACTTTTTAATCACATATTATGGCTTAACAGAGGACTACAAAGTCATCAGCACAAAAGAAATAAGACCTGAAGGCAAGATCAAGGAAATGAACACATCCAACAGTTGATATGTGCCACAATTTTTCCATGGGCCAGACACTAGGATTTGGGTCATAGGGTGAATTTGTATGCTGGGATGAGGGGGTGGTGAGGGAAGAAGGATAACATAAGGGATTGGTCAAGGCTACAGAAAGAAAGATTAAGAAGTTGAAGGCAAAGGAAGGAAGGGACAGAAATCAGAGGTGGTTAGAAATGAAACACTGAGATTGAGATGAGGAATCATTTATTTGGACCAAGAGACACAAGAGAAATAAAAGAGTGATGGTTACATTAGGGAGGCATAGATAGGCAAGCACAGCTGTGTTCCCCCACATCTCCCACTAAAAAAAAAAACCCAAAAACTAAAAAACAATGAAAGAAAGAGATAAAGCAGTTTTAAAACTACCATGAATTGTAGGAATTCTAGCCTGAAGGCTTTTCCAGCTTTTTTTTTTTTTTAATTAATTCACAAGAAGGAAAAAAAAATCCTTTGGTACTTCTGTCTCCCTTTTTGTTCTCCGTGTGGGGTCCATCTTCACATTACCCAGATATTGTATAAGAAAACATGCTGGTCTGAAAGAGAAATAGCCCATGGCTCTTCAGTCCAGATACAGTCTGTGTGGGTAAGGAGCTAGCAAGACATGAGCTGTAACAATCTTTGCAAAATCATTTGCAAAATGTGCCAAGCCCTGGCTGCCTGCACTTTAAGGAACATATCATCTTTGTTTCTGGTAACAGGAGAACCTTTTGTGTACCTCAGGAGACTTTTCCTTTTTTTGACTGGATTTGTCTTCCTATAACTCCATCTCAACAAGACATCTGTCTGGGAATTAATCCAGTGTTTTTGATGAAACATCACTGTTTTTTCATCCTCATTCTTTTTCCATCCTGGTTTTAGAAGAGGAAAACTAAAGCTCATGGCAGAACCCACCCAAACCTTAGTAAACTCTAAACAGACAATCTTTCATGTCACTAAGCAATGTAAATTATTAAGCTTTTTACCTGTGGAAGTATATTGAAAAAGGCACGTGATAAGACTATTGTCTCTTCTGTAATTAATTACCTAAGTGAAACAAACAAAAGGCCTGACAATTCCCAGTTAGAATATGATCCCTATATTTGGACTATGAACATTCTCCAGGATTAAAGAATTTGTGGGCCACATCATCTGAAGCAGTCTCATTTTCTATGCCTTCATTATGGCCAGTGGAGCTAGGACAATTTACAGGGGTGGAAGAACAGTCCTGATGTCAATGTGGTAGATAAAATGATACTTTATTCTCATTATCCTCAGTGTCAGCACAGATGGCACTTCTATGTGATACAATTCCCTTTACACACAGCAAATATTTACTCAGTTCCTCTTCTTTGCTTGAGCTGGACCATGGGTGACCAGCTGCCATCATCAATCAATTCATCAAGTATAAGGTTTTGACCCTTACTTTATAAAAGCCCCTGATTGAATAGGTTTCTTCATGAGAGAGTGCCCAAATTCAACAGAATGATGATTCTTATGTCACTTGTAGTACTTGGCAGTAATATTTTACAGTCTTTGGGAAAGCCACTGGTGGTGTGAACCCTGTTAAGAATTCCAGTTTATTTTGGAGGGATGAACAGGGCTGAAGGATACCTTTATGGTATGGAGACTCTCTATGCTTTTGAATGTTAATATAGAAAGTATGATTCCTTCCATTTCTATTTGAAATAAATATCAAATGCCAAGTATACCAAGGTGCTTGATATGCAATATGAGATGTGAGACCTTCCATTCTGATGAGAGTAACAAAGGCTATTCTGAAATCCAGAAGTCTCAATGCCTTGAAAAATTAATTCCCTCAGAGTTTTGTTTTATAAAACATATATAATTCAATGGTGCTGGATGGCAAAACTGCAGTGGCAAATTACAAGAGTTATGAAAAATTCTCTTTGAAGCTAATATCAAGTCATCATAAAAATGGAATACTCCTGACCCTTTCTCCAAAGTGTAAATTAGCAGCCTAATGGTAATATTCAAATGTAAGCTCCTTTTGATGAAAATAATATAGGAAAGTGCTTCCCTACTGTGAATCATCCTAACATGAGAAATAGAGTTTGGGTACTGTGATCTCTGCAAAGGGCACAGCAAGCTGCAAATATGGAAATAAAAGATGAAAGCAATTTTGTGCATCTCTTGCCAATGTTTTATTTCCTTTTTAGTTATTATATAAAATCCAAATATCTCAAAGCCCTTCTCTATGTTGCTATAAAAACAAATTACTTGCCTAACCAATTAAATGTTTTTATACAAAAAACTGTAGTGATGAATGTAAAGTGTATAATACCCTGACCATGCTTAAGAATGTTTCTTGTAAATATTTTCATCTATCAATATTGGTGCTTTTACTGAAGCATTAATATTTACATAAAAAAGAAAAAAAAAGGCAGTGATTTGAAATAGTATTAATAAAAAAAAAATTGTAGATATTTAAAATATTTTCTTCCATAATTGTATATTTTAGGAAAATAGCTTTTAAGATCCTTAAGCATAGAGAAAGAAGATTTTTTGATTTGTCACACCCAACTAAGACCACTCAGGGCAAAGGTTGTATAGCCTAAAATTCCTCAGTGCTGGAAAATCCCTTTTTTCACTACTAAAAGCTTCATTGTATTATGCTAGTTACTTTTGCTCTTTTCTTTTGAAAGTAGACTACTTGTTGCCTTATGTGTTCATATCCTTAAAATTTTTTCTATGTATAAAGCAGACAGCTGTGACCTTCCCATCATTAATCTTGCTTGCTTGCTTTCATTCACTTTTGGTGGACACATCTGCTAAAAATATATATATATTTTTGTGTATACTTTTCATCCAATGTTGACCCAGGTTGCTTTCCAAGATTGCTGATAAGATTGAAAAGACTTGCAAAAAACAAAAAATGAATATTCGTGTTACATTTTTATCTCAACAATTCCAAGTGAGAGTTGAGAGCATTCTCGATGATTCATTTAATTACTTCTGCAGAATCTTTATCTGACTTGAAAGCTTCCTTTCCTGAGGACAGATCTTTCACCCACATGACTGATACTCAGAAGAACTCCTGAAATCAAGGATGTTCTTCTTTGGAATAAAACTCACTTAGTTTATTATTGCTAATAATTAATTAATAACCTTATATATGTCTTAAACTAAGATGGACTGTTAAAAATGAGAGTTTACAATGATCAAAAGAATTTGTGTTGGTTGCTATTAAAATCTATTTTTAATCTCTTGAAATCTTCCACATTCTTTAGCCCGATATATTTTTCAGAGCAGCATATCTGGGTGCATGACTGTAATTAGCTGAAGGCTCTGATCCACAATAAAAGCTGAGAATTTGGAGCCAAAAGACAAAAAAAAAAATGCTTAGCTGAGAACTTGAACTTGGAATCAACCTTAGACTTTGGTCATTGGCAAATGTAAGTAAGTAACCTAAGGTAGTTATGGAATTGAACTGATATTTCTTCTCTTCAGCTAATGTTATTGCACTCATGGTTGACATATTCCAAATAAAGTGCTTTGGTAGTCCAGCAATCACTAAGTTTGGTGGGATCAGTAAAGGACCTCCTTAATTACAGTTGAGAACAACTCTCCAGAAAGCTCCAGACTCTGTTCTCTGCATGGTTGAGTAAGTGGTCTCTGTCTCCTTTATAACAGGGAGAAAAGAGCTTATTATTAGTCAGATTGTGTCTTGGAGCTCTGTGAGTCACTACATTTTAATGATGGCTAAGGTGCTTGTGCACAGATTTTGTGGGGTGTAATGAACTGGGTCTTGCAAGGTTAAGGGCACTGTGGATATTTACACATTAATTTTCTGTACATTAATGTTATGTGATTGGCTGCACTAGCAAGGTTTCTTATAATGCAGTGAATTGTGATAATAAAACCTTTTGAATTGGTTAAAGAATGGTGCTAAAAATGCCATTCACTTAAGAGCTGGACTTGATGATCCTTGTGGGTCTGTTCCAACTCAGGAAATTCTATTATTCTGTGAGTAGCAAATACTGTGAATTGCATTTCCTAGAGAGCTGTATAATCTAGCCTCATACTAAATATAACTGTGTATTTTGCGTCATGCATTTTATGTGGTTCATGTAGGAAGGCCAAGTCATAAGCAAAGAATACAAAGAGGGATAAGAATGCCTGAAAAGAAGTATGAACAAAATTTAGGTACAGATTTAAAGTGATTATTTACAATTCAGGCATATTGATGTACATCTGGCTGTCACTTGTAATGTTAAAATCATTCCACTTCCTTCTCTCTTAAAACAGCTTCTTTCACAAAATTGCCTCTTCAGTCTACAAAACAAATACTATATTTCTTGTTATTTAATCAAACTTCCCTTGGGACTTAAAAGTTCTTTTATAACTAAAGGACATTTCTTTTACAAATGACAAACTTTGTCATGTACAGTGAGAATTTATCAGTCTCAGGGTTTCAGAGAACAACTTCACCTCTGCTATGGACAGGAGGGCAAACACCAGAAAGAAGCATCCTGTGTTAAACCTTTCCTGCATCAGCTAGTTGGGCATTATGATAATTAGATCATCTGTCTAAATAGGCTCCATATGGTGATTTTTCTGTAAATGTTTTCTTTACTTGAACACAGTGTATTACTCTGTCTACAGCTCCACATTAACCTTGGAGACTGGATGATTAGAATTTGGGCTGAGAAGTAGAAAAGTCTTTTATTACTCAGGGCAGGGGTGATGGAAATATTAGACATATTTTCTCTGAAGAGTAGGAAACAAGTTAGAGATAAATGAAGACATGAAGCTGGCAGTACAGGCATGCTCAGACAAGCTCAGGAAGTCTAGTATCAGAAAATCCTGGACAAGTTTCCCAGTAGGTTTGCCATGTTTTGTTTAAAAGTGCAGCAAATCAGCAAAATACCCCAGTCCCTCAGACCACAGGCTGTAAAGTGTGCAAATCTTAGTTATGGGTCTGTATGAGCAGCCAGCTGGAACACTAAGAGCGTGGTGGTTAAATAAACTTAAATCCCTTAAAATAACAACATCTTGCTGCAATTTCAGCAGAGCGCAGTTTAATGAAATTGTTATTAGTAGACATCACCTTAAGAAATAACTGGAAGATACAACAGAGAGGAATCTCCTTCTTTTAACCACACGATAGTCACAGTGGGGTGAGCAAAAGTGTTCAGTGATCATTCAGAAGCCAGACTGGCTGGGCTGTTACACCTCAGTGTCCACACTGGTGGCCATGGCGGTTGCCCCACCAGGCATGAGGAGCCTCTGGCCCTAGGGCTCCAGGGGAGGAGCATCCTGAGTCTGGTTGCCACTGTCTGAGGCAATGTCACAGTGCCAGTTCACATCCAGGGGTTCTTTTTTTGTGATCAGGGGCTGATAGAGGTCCTAGCCTCTTACTCACTTGCAAGGAAGCTGACACGTTTTGGAACATCTGCCCCACTTTTGGAGGAGTTGATTAAAAGATAGTGCAGGACCTCTGGAAATAACAAGCAATGATTTCAAGGATGATTAGTGGAAAGCCTTTAATTGGTGGGTTGTCTCAGAACAGGACCTTTTAAGACTTTGGGGCTGACTTGCTGGATTAGATTCTTATTTACTTATGTATTTCACCTTTTGAAAGAGTTTTTATGCATGAAATATTCTGATATCTGCCGAAAAATATTTCAGATTACTTCAGACCACTACTATACTTAACGATTCTGCATTCTTCTTTGCATGATTTTACTTTTTGAGAAAAAAAAGAATTGTAACACTATTTCCTTTTTTTAAAGAGGTCTACAGCTGCAGTCTTCTATTTCACCTTTTATTTTGTTTCTCAGTGCTAGGAACTAATTTTTAAGAGATGTCTCTGCCTGAATTAGAATGCAAATAAGATCATATGCCAAAGTCAAAATGATGGATTTTATTCAACAGTAAATATGAGAAATAGGAGGGGGGAGAGGTGAATAGAGTAAGAGAGAGAATAGGCAAAGACATCACCACGTGGAATCCTGTGATGTCCCTCTGGTACTTTTTCACCCTGGTCTGTTTGTTGATGGGGTCCCTGATATCCATGGGACATATGTGCTGTTCCTACAGCTTGGGATGGCATGTGTGTAAGCAGCTGCTTCCCTTATCACAGCTTGCCAAGGTGGGATATTTGTGTGTTTATGTTACCCAGGTCTATCCCACCAGGCCTGGCACCTTCTTGGTGTTGCTGTCTGTGCTTTTCCCACAGTCTGGAGGGCGGAGTCTTGTCCAGTATGCTAATTCCAAACCTTTTCACCTTCATGTGGGCCTGAAATTCACTCCTTTTTTTGCCATCTGTGTGTGTTGTGGTAGCTTATCTTGTGGGAACTTCCTCCTTTGTCACAGACTATTTGGTGTGCTTCTCTAAGTCATCACCCAGAGTCATCTGGTCCAGGAATTCTGTTTGAAATCACATCCAGCTCCTCCTCCTGAGCTCTGAGGGGAGTAAACCTGTCTCATGGTGACAGATCTTCATGTGGAGTCGCAGTCACCATCTTCCCCCTTTCTCAGACCTTTTTCAGAGTTTGCACTTACTAGTTCTAATGACAGACTGGCTCCACAAGCATCTTAAAAGGGCTTATGGGATTTTTGAAGTACTCTGACTTAGACACACAGGTGAAATACTGAAGATTTTTCCAAAAGATCAAAACAACAAAAATACTGTCAACTTCAAAAAATCAGAGAACTTTGTCAGAAGTTTAGAGCAGTATTTTCACTTCCAGAGATAATGTGCCAATTTTTATATCATATTCAAATCAGTTCTGAGTTTCCACACATCAGTAATCTTTATGATCAGATAGGACAACCCTCCTGTCACTTGATTTTTGAACTAAAAAAAAAAAAAATTAAGCAGGTTTCACTATCACCATCAATCCTTCCAAGTGGATAAAAATAGTCAAAGCTAAGTGCTACAACTATGATGTGAAATCCATGTAAATGAACACATAGATTTTTTAAATTTAAAAATGAAAAAGAAAATATGGGACTTCCTTTTCCTTCATTGTATAAAATAAAGAAAGATAATGGTATTTCATCATCTTCATAGCAAACTGCACTAGAATTTACTGGAACAGCAGGAAATTAAACAAGGTTGGTTTGGCTTTTTTTTTTTGTTTGGTTTGGTTTTTATTGTTTGGTGTTGTGTTTTTTTTGTGTTTTTGTTTTTTTTTTTTTTTTTTGTGCAATGAGAATATTGTGTTCTGGGTAACAGATATTTGGCAATATTCTGAAAATTCATTTTAGGTCCCCACAGAATTTGCTACTGAAGGCTTCAAAGACACTCATGGAAACCTGCCTGGATAAATAGGAGAATGTATGCAACACAAAGTGCTAGAAGACCTGAGACAAAGCACCTGAGCTTAAACAAGGTGATGAAAGCAAGTTCAGTGCTTACATATATACTTTTAACATTCAAATTAATTTCCAAAGAGACCCAGCTTGGCCTTCTTGAAGGTAAACTGTACAAAATCCATTTTATTTTCATTTATATTTTCATTTTATATTTGACTTAGGCTGCAAGAGAGATGCAGTGCCATGCTTCATTTTTTAAAATCATTTCCCTGTTCTACTACATCTCAATATTGCATAAAACTCTACCACTCACATTAAAGGCATGGTTTTGAGGTGACAGTTGGAAAGCTGAGCTGTATTCCTATTTCACTGCTGAGGCACTGGGTAACTTTGGACCTCTTCTAAACTTTTGTGTGCAACAGAATGCTTACAGGCATCATGGAACAATTTCAGGCCTATTATCAGGATCAGCTAATTGCTGTAGGCCATATCTAACATGGCTAACAGGACAAGGGCTTCAGGTTCAGCTAATGTACATACAAAGCAGGCTTAATTCACAAATATTCACATGTATTCCTAATGGAGACTGGGAAATAAAAGATTGCAGCCAGACAAATGCAAAACCAATGGGAAACTAGAATTGTGTTTTTCCTGTTCATAAATTTCATGACTTCCTCATACAGAGTGCAGCAGCTCACGCGTTTTCCACTTAGACCACCATTCATGCCTATAGCCTACAGCAAAACAAGAATGATGACTTCAAAATGAAGGATTTTTATGATATGAAATTAAGTTTTTATCGCCTAAAAATGTCCTGGTTCTGACTATGAATTAGTTAATTTTGGCAGTAGCTAGGATGGGGCATGGCTAGGATCCAGATGTTATTCTAAACCACCTTATGTCATTTAAGGGGAATGGGGGAAGGGGTTCCTTCAGGTTAGGGTAGCTAGCATGGAGGTGGCTGGGCATTGTTGGAATCCTGTGCTATATAGGGCATAAATAGCATTTGGAGGTGGATCACTCACCTCTCTTGTATACTTTTGTTATAAATACTGTTACTGCTCTTTTTCTCATTTCTTTGCTGTTCGCAGTGAATTGTTCTTATCTCAATCCATGACTTTGCCTATTGTCTCCTGTTCTTCTCTCCACCCTGCCAGAGGGGGGAGGAGGGGGGGAGTGACTGAGTGGAGCAAGGCTTGGAGTGGTTTCAGTGGGAGCACTAAATTGAAGAATGGAATTCCTAAACCACAACATACATTAATTGTATGGAGTATGAAAATGGTATAGCACGAGACTTTTTGCCAACAGAGCATAATGCTCAGATTATATTTGCATTTAATTCTTCCATTCTCCAATAATGGCTGTAAGTACAAGGAGGATGTTCACATTTCTAAGCTCTTAAATGCCATTATAATCACACTAGTAATAGTAGAATTTACATTTTCGATTCCACAAAAATAAAAGGCTTCTCCAGTTTTGTATTATCTGCCAACTGTTTTTTAAGTATCCCTTCCAGTCTTGTGACCAAGTGTGACGGTGTTCACAGAGGTTCTTGGATGAGGGAAGAGACGAGGATCTGACTCCATGTTTCAGAAGGCTTGTATTTGTTATTTTATGATATATATTACATTAAAACTATACTAAAAGAATAGAAGAAAGGTTTTCCTCAGAAGGCCAGCTAAGAATAGAATAGCAAAGAATGATAACAAAGGTTTGTGGCTCGGCTCTCTGTCTGAGCCAGCTGGGCTGTGATTGGCCATTAATTACAAACATCCAACATGGGCCAATCCCAGATGCACCTGTTGCATTGCACAGCAGCAGATAATCAATGTTTGCATTTTGTTCCTGAGGCCTCTCAGCTTCTCAGGAGGAAAAATCCCAAGGAAAGGATTTTCCATAAAAGATGTCTGCGACAACCAAGTGATTTATGGAGATGTTGAAGAGCATTAGGCCTAGGATGGAGACCTGCAGAACCCCACTACTGACAGATCACCAATCTGATTTAAGGAAATTTTCATTTCTGTAGAGAAATTTTTATGGTTGTCAGCACACATACTCTGTAGGTCTGTGTTATTTTTTTATTTATTTCCTTCTGTCCAGTATCACAGGTCTAGTATATGTCCAATATCAAAGTATTTCCTCACATTTCAAAAGCTACTGTGTGACTCTGTTTTTCATAAAGCCTCCCGCTCTCTGCTCCTGCTCTACTCATGGGAATTCTGATGTCCCACTCCCTGTGTTTGTCCTTTCCTTGGTTGCTTTACAATTTGTGTATTTCAAGAGGAGCACAGTCCATGCAAAGATATGATATTCCTCACATACTTCTTTCTGCACACTGTTACAGCCTGTAGCATTACCTGATTTTTAAGCCCTCATATAGTGCTAATTTTTAGGTGATAAAAAATGAAGAGTACCTAACAGAGTATGCACAATTATCCATTATTTTTGCAGATTAATAACCTCTGTCACAACTATCAGCATGATGCCATGCACACACAGATCCATACACACAATAAAGCAAAATTCTAGAATATGAACAACTCTGACAACAAAAGATGGCATGGCACTAGTAAAGACACCACTGTGAGCATGTCCCTGAAAATTAGTTTTATTGACCTCTCAAATGGCATGAGTAATTCCAAAACTCTTCCTGGTACTAACAAACAGCTACAAGGCAAGCACCACTTGTGCCAAATATTCACTAGGTCTGGCAGAATGACAGTAATGACAGTAAACATTGCTTTTCATTGCTGTGTGCAACCATGCTATTTTAATATTTTGATAAAGCAAAAGTTCTACAGATATATCATTAAATTGTTTCTTTTGGAAGCATGCACTATGTTGGCAAAAGAATAAGCAATAAATTTAAAATAGTTTTCTTATAGAAATAGTACTTTCAAAATAGTTTCCAGCTCTGCATTGCTAAGAGGCATTTGAAATTCTCAGGTATAGCAGTCAGATAGTTATCAATATTAATCACTTCTCTGTCCCTGTTTTCCATTGACTTGTGTCCCACTAGCTGAGCTCTTAGAACAATGAAGGATATGTTTTTCTAAAATTTATGATGTCGTGTTTAACTAATTTGTATTCCAAAGGGGAGTCCACAGTATGACTCCTCCCTGATGCTACAAAATGAGAAAGTGTAATAGTCAGTAGGACGCTCACTTGGGATTAAAGAGGTTTGACTTTTGTCCAAGGTCAATTAATGGCTTAATTCATAACAGCAGACAGTTTGCCTTTCCTATTTTTGAAACAGGAAAATATTTACATGCTCATTTGAACTACTCTTTTGAACAGAGTTTAAGCATCTCACATTCTTATCTAACCTAATAGATGGGCTGATCTCTTGTGATGAAGCACATCTTCTAACCAAATATCACCTATTTCAATTTGCAAAGCATCACAGGGATGTTCAACAACCAGGGAACCAATCCTCACAGCTCACTTGAGACAATTCTGTGTTATAGAAAAAATATTTATTTGTATGACTTCAGAGAAAAGTAAAGGGAAAAACCTGAAAAAGGGTTACATCAGCCTGAAAAAAAGGAGATTTTTCACTCCCACACACAAAAGACTCTCAAACAAAACAAAAACCCCCCAAATCCAAAACCTTCAAAGAATCCAAATCACCCCAAACAACCCACAGGTATCCACCCCACCCCCCTCCATCAACAGGAAAAAGAGCAATAAGAAATGTCTCATCAATGTTGGCATTAGATTCCTTTATGAAATACTTTCATATCAAGTGATGAAAATCATAATTAGTGCTTTTAATAAGGTGTTGAAGAACACCAGACACCAAATGTGCTATCCTCATGACAGCATCACTTACTGCTGCTTTCAACGCAGCCCAGGAAGAATGATGTGTAAACTCCGAAAAACTCCTCAGAAAAATCTGCAGATATTGTTCTCATGCAAGTCACATTAGGCATGGCATAAAAACAGAAGACTGTTTTCAATGTTTGAGAACATTGAACCAAATTGTTCCTGAATGACTAAATGATAATTACTTTCAGGGATTATAGACCTCTTTAAAAAAACAAAAAACCAAACAGCTCTGTCACCCCAAAATATTGGTAGTTGTATGGAGGCTGAAATGCAAATGGCAAAGTTCAGCCATAAGGTGAATCTAGTTTTTGCATTTGTTGCAGTGTAAAACTAATAAAAGAATGCTGTGAATTCAGGGGCAGCAAATGTTATCTGATGGAATTAGCATGTGAAGTAAATGAAACTATCACACAGAGATGACTGCTAACAGAACCAAATTTAGATTTCAAATGAGCCCTGCAAACATCTCTTAAGAAAGATTTAACAACGAAGAATTCACTGACTTCCCAAAGTGCAGGAGGTCATGTATTACACCAATTCAATCAGCTGTGCTCCTTCCCTGAAAAAAACCAAGAAATGAAGAGCTCAAAGTGACTGAGATAAAAACAATTTCTTAAAAGAAAGAGTGATACTCTGTAACTAGGGTCGTAGGTCGCACCATTTAAAGAGAGCAGAAGCAGTCTTCCAAAAAGTGCAAGACATGGTCCAGATGAATCCATTTCTTTCAGAAGATCAGAGCACTCTTGAAGGCTGAAAAAACCAGACATAATGCCCTTGTTTTATATCACATTAGGAAAACTTCTTATAACTCTAGAAAACCAGGACTAAACCCAAAAAATGGCTGCAAATAGAATGTAACATCTTGTCTTCCTTACTTACCAAGAGTGTCATAGTCACTGTATTCTGAGCTATGTATAGGCAAAAAATAACACTGAGATTCTAAAATCTGAGCTTGATGAGAGGCTTTTCTAACTAAAATGGATAAGGAATAGAACATATCAACTGCAACAAACTAGATTATATATTATATTATTCAGTATACCACTAAAATCCCTACTTTATCAACTCTGCTGCCTCTGAGGGACATGAGCTTTGCTGAAAAGCTGCAACCTATCTGGGATCAATTCAAGTGAAAAGGAGAAAGAGGCCTCCCAGTACTGGTGGTTCTTGCAGTCCAGCTGGGCTTTGAAACAGTCAGGCACACACTCTTCACCTGAAAGAGGAATAGTAGTCCACTCACACTGGAATGCACTAAAACCACTAATTTTTAATGAGTCATTGTAGAAACTGTGCACACACCCTCACATCCTAAAAATGGATGATGATGGTTCACTCTGTGAGAATTTCCTCCCCTCACAATGAACAGATTATAGGAAAACTATAATCTCAAATCTTTTATGCTAAATTTTTCTACTAGCAAGAAGCATCTTCTATATGAGTTCCCATTCTAGCTATTGCCAGAACAAAGCTCATCTCCTCTCAATAAATTAATCTTAGAAATTCAGTCAGTCTATATTCTTTATGTCTTCCAAGAACAAAGCTCATCTCCTCTCAATAAATTAATCTTTAGAAATTTAGTCAGTCTATATTCTTTATGTCTTCCAAGAACGAAGCTCATCTCCTCTCAATAAATTAATCTTTAGAAATTCAGCCAGTCTATATTCTTTATCTCTTCCAAACAATACTGGGAAGAGACTTTTGGAATGTTTTTGAGCACAAAATGTAGGATGGTTTTTATAGAGTTAAACGCAAAAAATAATCCCTGTGCAATTACATGGATAAAATGAATGATAAGATAAAACTGGTCAGTAAAGACCAGCAGAAATCAAGATGTCAGCCAACATCTTAATGATCAGAAAGGCCCTGCAGGAATTCAGCACAATGCAAGCATAAGTGCTACTGAACCTCAGAAGAGTACGGTGTAGAGATTCTCTCTACATTCTGAGTGTGCGCTGGTTGGCATTTCAAAAACATAAAGCTGCTTTGAGTGAGCAACTAGAATTCCTCCTGTAGCCACCTGTAGTCAATCTGGCCTAAAATATCTTCAATTTTCTGGATATAGAAGAAGAAAATAAGGCACAGTGGGAAAAGAAGAAGAAAAGGTAAGCGTACAAAACCCAACAGGAACAAGTGCTGTAATGGCCTTTGCATTTTTATGGTAGCTTATCTAGGTTGTACAGGCCTCCCAAATTGCTACCCTGAAGCTCTAGATACTTAAGTATCAGGATGCAATCTCTCTTTTTTCTGGTTTTCAAGGATATTTGGCCTATGATTTTCCTTCCAATCTTAAAAGCAAAATAAAGACACCTAAGTTAGAGTGTGTATGAATAAAGGAAGTTCTATTCCCTATATGTTTTTAAACTATACCTTAGCCAATGCTAAAAGGTTTTCTAATGTGACAAAATAAATAGTTTTATTTTTCATTTGTGGAAAAATAAAAAGCAGTGAGTACCAATAAAGTAAAAATCTGCATATGCATTCAGAAGTCATCACTGTTTAAGTCAGAATTATCTCCTTATCATCACTTTTTTTTCATTAATTCAGATAAAATCCCTATATCATTCCAATGAGGCCTGAGTAGAAATCATCAAGCAGTTACTAATATTTACAAATATGTCTTCCCTAAAGAAAAACTTAGTGAATTACTGTTAAATTAGCAAGCTACCCAAATGATCCAAGTTATGAATACTAAATTTAAATTACAAGCTCTGCATTCAACCTTGAAAAAAACATAGAAAATTAATATAGCAGTTGAGTGCTATTAAGGAACAATTTGTCTATTATTTATCTATTGCTTCTAAATATCATTGTTTGATCAGCTATTCAAAAATCACGCTGAAAATTTTGTGAGTGCCTGTCACCATTAGAAAAATATAGAAAAAATGTGTAATAACCCCCTAGGGTACAATATCTTTCTGACAATGGATTTTAAAACATATGCCAAAAATTAATGAGGCAGAAATTAAAACAGATTGAGTAAAGTTTAAAATAGCTTAAAGTGAAAGATATTCACTGTGAATTATTTTCACAGTTTACTGAAATAGAAAGTCAAGAAAATAAAGACTGAGGTAATGATTACCAGGAACCAATGCTGAAAAGGGGTGCCTCTGGCTGAATTGGGGTGCAAAAGAGGCCATATGCCAAAGTCAATAGTATAGATTTTATTTAACTTATTTATTTAACTTTTATACATGTACATGCAGTCCTGAATGTCACCATTTACTGTCTAATGTTGTGGGTTTACACAGTTTCTTCCACCACTTGTGGTCCAACCAAGTTGAAGACGGAGCTAAGTATCCAGACCAATGGCTAAATCTTCTTCTATTATAGGTGCATCTCTTGCTTCTTTGAAAAAAAAAAAATCTTTGTATAAAGGATTCACCCTCTTTTGGTCCAGATTGTATTACATTTCTGATGAGTTAGGCCTCTCTTTGTGTCTTTTAAAGATGCCCTGTAAGATTAGGGGTATGAAAACAGTCAGTTAGAATTGGATGATACTATGGTAAAGTCAGTTTTCACTCAAATATTGTTAGTGAATATTTTATTAGTCTAGGTATATTGTCCTAGATACTAGAATCTTTGGTTTCTAACTAGGTGCTAGTTCCCCCCATTCCCTTCAACTTGAAAAATTAATTGATTTCACATTTCTGCATGTTTTCTATTTCAGTGAAATGTTACTGATGTACAATAGGGCAGAAGTCACTGTCTCTGTGTTAGACCTTTAACTCCCTAAGAATATTTAATAGAGTCAGGAGTACATGGAGAAAAAGAGCAGTGAGGATTTAGTCTAAAGGTAGCTCCTCCTTTTGTGTCTGACACTGTATGGAAGAGTGGCATAGATATTCCAGATGGAGTAGAATAAAATTAAATAGCTCAGCTCTGAAGAGTGGAGATATGGGGGAATAAATGGAAAGAAGGGAATGGTGAAGAGCAGGGAGAAAATTACCCATTTTGCATATAAATGATGTAATTACCCCCTCAGCTTCTCAGGCAGAAGTTGAAATCCCTAATTAGAATAATTTTATGATCTTCTGGGGACAGATATACAAAAGCATAAAGAGAAAGAAAAAATAACAAATACAACCAACATCATAGGCTGCTTTTACAACATAATTTTGCAGCAGAACTGATGATGTACATCCAGTCTCAGCTTTATAACAAATTACCATGTTTGTATTTTACTTGAGATGATTCACAGGGCTTGATATAAAAGGCAGAGGCTGAATGAAACCTTTTCAGAGAAGAAAATGATGAAACCACAATACAAAGACAGGGATTTGAAAGCCTGCTGTAATGTGTTTCATTATTTTCTTCTGATTAATACTGTAAAATGAAAGCCACTGTGTTTAACCTGTGCTGATGCTACAGTTGCTGTAATTAAGCATGAGAACTTACAACTTGTGCATGCTGATTGTTTCATACAAAGCACCTGGCAGCTTTGCCAGGACATACTCTATTAAATCTACCACAGACATGTCCAGCCACCAAAGGCTGCCATTGTTACTTGTCTAACTGATCTACAGTATTCCACCACATCTCCACTTCCTAATTTCCAGGCAAAAAAAAAGTGGGTATTTAGCCTTTTCCAGATGGTGAGGTAGCAAGGGGACTTGTTGTTTTAGTCATGTGAGAAGGAAGGGATTGTGCTACAAAGGAAGATAAAGCCCAGTGAGTGTAGCAAATCTGGAAAATTCCATTATCATATGGCTCGTCTTATCACTCTTATCATCTGACTGACTGATTTAATGTTGCCAAGAGACTTGACAGACCAACTTGTTAGCACTAGATACTGCATGCAGTCGTTATTGGTAAATCAATTGCTACCACTAATTTTACTCCAGCAGGTTCATATTCCAGTAGTCAGGACTTGGCTGAAGGATATGTTTGTGTGCAAGCATTTCTCTTTTTTTTTTTTCCCCCTCGCGTAGCTGAATCTCTTTTGCATTTCCTAAGCGTGATTTCATGGTAAGGAGACAAGCTAGAAGCCAAGAGAATAAAATTATCCTCAGGCATAAATGCAGAAAAGCAGGCTTGAAATCTCAGAGGAGCTGATGTTCTTGTCCTATAACCATTACTTACAGTAGTGACTAAGTTTTGAATAATTAAGAAAAATTAAAATCTTTCTGGAGTTATTTTCGTGACCAGTCCTGATTGATTAATTAATAACAGCTAACAAAGGTTTTAAGCCTCAGAAAAGCTCTGGGTTTCGTTCTGCTCAGAGGATGGTCACGCTGTCAAGTCCATTCGTTCTGAGCTGATTCATGCTGCCCAAATTAATATGATTTGCTCATAGACCACAGAATCTGGAATAACCACCGTGCTTTTTGAGCTAATTAAATATTATCTACTGCACCACGTGCTTAATTCTTCAACTCCATTTACATAAGTAGAGAGAGAAACATATTCCAGTTATTTTATTTGAAAAATAAGTCTCAGATTTCATAAAGATGAATCCTTCCCTTCCCAATTCCTGTGTTTGTTTTGCAAAACAAAGAGGGATCAGTATGACAGTAGTGGCTCAAAGCATCCCTCAAGGGGTGGTTTTGTGCAGGGGGCTCCACAATAGGCACTGGTGGGGTGGTCAGTAGGATTTAGGGGTCTTTGTGTTATCCCAGGGTGAGTCATGGCTGCTCTGAACAGTGCACCTCCCAAATTCATGGTTACCAAGGCTGGGAATAAAAATTAGTTCACAGCAAAGTAGAGTGCTCAGTGAATATTCCTGAGTGAGGAGATCTTTTGCAAAATGCCCTTCTGTGCAGGACTCTGAGGGAGCTCAAAGTGTCAGGCAGCTGAAACAAAGCATGTGTACAGGCAAATAATGTCCTTTGGCTGTTGTGATGTGGAGACAACAACACAGCTCTGCTCTTCCTCTGAGAGAGAAAGAAAATGAAAGAAAAAGAGTGTAAAAATTAGCTATGGCACCAGTACAATGTGTAAAAAAGCTGGCAGAGAGGGACTTCAGTGGATATCATGGATGTGATGATTCTGAAAGCATATAAGCATAAGGGATTGATTCTTGAAAATAGGCTGAGACATGGAAAACCATGTGGAATGATCCATCCTTCAGCTACCCCTGTCCACGAGGGAAGGGTGCTCAGTGTTTACCCTCTTGCTGGAGCTCCTTTCAATCAAAAAAATCAAGATTTATTTGCAGAATGTTTAACTCAAAAGCAAATATATGGCTTTCAAGCTTCTTCTTTTGTAAAAATGTGTATACATCCCACCAAAAGTAGCATTCAGCCTGTATCAGATAGAAATTTTGTTTATTTCTGGATTGTAGCATGCATATAAATTAATCTGTCTTTATCACTATTTCACAAGATGGTTGCTCTGCCATCCACAGACCAGCATTTATCTTTCTGGTTCCTGACACTGTGTGGATAATACATCACTGGAGCAGTGGTGCTAGTTATGATGTATGACACCAACATATCATAAAAGCCTTGCCACTTCTGTGATGTATTATTAAAAACACAGAACGAAACGGAAAGATCAATATAATGCAGGTCCTTAATTTTTTTTAAGTGGGTTAGAAGTTTTCAGATTAAAGAAAATGGGCTTCAGAGAGTTTACATAGAGTCTCGGTACATAACAGAAATGAATGAGAATAACTGTGATTTCATATATGACCCAGTTTTTAAAGAAAAAAAATCTGTCTTTTTAAGTTTCCTACGTTTCATGTCCTCTCTGTACCAGTTGTGCTGCAGCCAGCTTCCTACCACATTCCTACAGAGGAATCTTCCACAAAATACCTTCTTCTAGTGTGCTCAATAATCAGAGAAATTGAATGAGAAATTATTTTGATTTCACATTTCTTCTTTTATTTCAGTTTTTCATCTCCTTCTAAAGTGCTTGGACAGTTTTCCCCACTTTGTGCTCAGAAAGATGAAACAGCAAGAGTCTGCCAGGTATTCACATACATGAACTTTGAGATATTGAAAAGTATTATTAAAAGTAGCAATTGGCACTTCTGGCTTCTGCATATCTCACCTAAAGAAAAGCAATCCCTCAACAAGCCAGAAAGACATTCTTAGGTCCAGAAGGTCCTGATCTTATACATCTTAACAGAATAAAAACTCAGTATTAATATCAATTTTATTTTTATTGAGTAATTGCAAACAATCTTTTTATATTCTTCTCTTTTCTTATGGTTTTGGTGCAGTCACCTGTGTTGTTTTCTCTTCTTGAGTATTGCATTTGTCTATCTTTAGCCATTGTTTTCTGCTCTCTACCCAAAACCTAATAGTTTTGGGATTATATATTTATTAAACTTTCTTGGCTAGCATGCACATTTTTTCCTGCCTTGATATTATTTCCTTGGCTCCTTGAAGATATTTTATATAGTTTTATATCCCCTAATCTCTTTTTTCCCTTAGATGTGTCAATTAAGTTCCCTTCCTTGTTCTTCCTCTATAATACCTTCTAATCCTTGAATCATTCCAGTTGCCCAAATTACCAGCATTTGTGTTTTCTGGGGACTTGGAACATAAAAAGGAATTAAGAGTCTCTTGTCTACCACGAGGTGCTGCTGTGAACATACCTGTTAAGTGCAGCCTTAAACAAAAGGAATTGCAATTCTTCTTGCACAAAATGGGCCTATTTCTATTTACCTATGTATTTTTATCAGTTTTTGGTACTATTCACAGTCCCAGACGCTGTTTATGCATTAGACACTGTGTTTTCCCGCTCAAAGAGCTTAAAGTGGGAGATTTTAATTGCATGTGAGAAACCCCGAGCAGAGAGCCCTGCAGAGAGAGCTACACATTAACACATTACGTCCATGGTATTTCAGTTCCTTTAGAATACATATTTAAAACATATAATGTTAAGTGATAAATATGTTTATATTTATATTTTTTTTCTCCAAATAATAAGGTTTAAATGAAAGTATTTCTGAGACAGTGAGAGAGGAGGGAAATAGTTTGGACTGTGCAACATCCAAAACCTCTGCAGTTTATGGAGGTCATGTCAAATTACATCTCTTAACCCCAGATAATACAGAGGTGTTAAACCAGATCATTCTGATGCAAATACAGCTCATTTTATCTAGGCCAGAGCAAGAATATAACATGGGTCCTCCAGCCAGTGATATATAATAACTGTCTACTCACCAAGGAGGGACACTAAATCTGCCAAAAATGTTTTTCTCTGTCTTCAGGTCTGAGTCTAAACAAATCCCTACATGTGATCAAAGTACTAGCGATGCCAAAGAGAAATATGGTTGTGCTGATAGGCAGCTGAAGATGCACATCTGTCTTCCCACTTCCTCTTTCTCCACATTGTCACTGTAAAGGAATTAGCACAAATGATACGTTTGATGTGGAATTTCCCAAAGAATTGCCTATAAAAACCATGGGGTTTTGGACAGTGAACAAAATTCTATATTGCTATAGCACAGGAGAGAGTAACTTAATATAGTGAAAAATAATGTGTTAGGGTTGATTATGCTGTTGAATATGTATAAATGTGAATACAAATGCAAATGAGCAGTGTGATTGACACTTTCATTTCTAAGTTTCCTGTATATATACAGAAGTACATATACTCTAGTATTTTTTATGTCTGTGTACTTGGGAGTACTAACATTTCTAGGAAAAGCTACTCTTTGGAAGCCTTTTGAAATTCTGGAAACATACAATGGGATGTTGACCCTTAGAAAACCTGTAATTTACTTGGCATCAATCTCTGACTTTATGGACAGTGTTGGCAAGGAATCAAGAGCAGAGGGACTTCTTCTATGATAGTGAAGGAATGCTGACTTTTCAGTGCTGTTTAATGCTAAGTGTCTCTTTTACAATGTATATCTGTCTCTCTACCCTAACCTAGTCCTCACCATTCTACACTTATTAAGAGCCATTTAAGTAGCTGTGAAACAATCACCTGCAGTTGCTACAAGTGAAACTTGCCTTCTGAGAATTCTCAAGGTTGAGATATAATGAGTACAATGAAGAAGTCACTTTTGGTAATGTCATGAGCATTCAAAATAATATCTTTTTTAGATAAATTGATTTGTATGTGTTATATCTAGAAATACTGAATGTAGTGAAAGGTGGATGTTGCAATTATGGGAAGTACATACAAGGTACAAAGAGAGACGAATGTGTCTCAACTGACAATCATAAGTAGAAAGTATAATGTAATTTCCTTTTTTAAGAGCTGTGTTGGAGGTAAAAAGCTAGATGGGAGCCATTAGCTTGTAATGATTTATAATATTTTTAAAAGCTTCCACACAATGAGCAGAGAAAAGAAGAATGGGACTGGTCCGTAATTCACAGATGGTCATTTAGGCAGAGAAAATAGATCCTCTGATGTGTTTATGTGTAAACTTCTTACAACACAAATAGAGATTTGATAAAAGGAGTAGAATGATGCAGCAATTATGTAAGGTACACAGTTAAATCCTGAGCTTTTCTTTCAGAAAAATATCAGTAAATATCAGTGTGTTAATTTGCAGAAACATATTTAGAAAGACTCATAGGTTCCTTTCGAGAACTTTTTCGTTAGCTTCTAGTGCTAGCAAATGAAAGCTAAAGTAAATTAACTTAGTGCATATATTGCTAAATTTCAAAAGCACAGAAATGTCCCTGAATACATAAAGAGAAGTTTAGAACTGAAATATATCTCACTTCAGCCTAGGTCAGAACAAACATAGTAGAGAATTTTCCTTGGTAAAGACAGCACAACTGCTAGGAATTGCTACAAGGCTTTTAAAGTACTATTATTTTCCTTAAACTGCATCCTTGCATCCAAATCATGTTATTATCTAAGGTAACAAGACAAAGGGGTGATTGCACACTTGGTTGAAGATTGAATATAATTTATAATTATTTCACTTTTATTGTGGAAAGGGAAAAAAAATGCAGTCAGCTCCTGAAAGAGACTGGGAAAGTTCTAGTTTCAGGTAGATACTGCACATTATTCAGCAAGCAGACTGGGTGAAGTAAACACAGGCCCTTTTTCACCCCTCATAAATGTATCCTAGCACCTATGACCCTGACAGCAAGCCCTAGATTGCCATGTGAAAGGTGAATTGCATTTCCACAGAGGCCACTTGTGGGAATCTATAAAATCAGAAGGTTTTGGGAAAGCTGCAAAAGGCAGGCCTCAGAGACAGTAGAACTGTGATTAGAGCTAAGAGAAGCCATGAGATTGGTCAGCAGAAAAATTAGGTAAAAAGTAGAAAAGCAAGGACAAATAGAACAATGGTCTGTGTATTAATGCTTGTCTAGAATAACTCTCTAAGCTACAGAAAAATTTATCTAGCAAGATATTAGGAAGTTCTAAGCTTCATAATGGAGTTCTTCATAATTGTCTTTTAAGGCTTACAAGCAGGTATTGTATTTGAAATAAGCAAGCATTGTTTTAACCAAAGGTACCTGTGCTTATAGTGATTGGATAGAACTGCTGTCAATGTGCTCTTGCTTTGTGTGATTGGTCAAAAAAATTTTGAAGTAAGTTGTAACATTAAGTTCTTGGTCTGCTGCCTAGGATGTGAGCTGATGGAATCTTCCCATTGTCATAACCATGTAATGAGAGTGATGCTGGAAAATAAAACAGCTCAGGCACGTTCCACAGCAGCCCCGTCCCATTTGTGATTTATACATAGCCCCCAGCTCACAATAGCCACTCTTATATTTTGTCCCATTAACTGGCCTTGGCCTGTCCATATTTAAAAGCTGAAGCTCCTTCAAGCTGATCTTTGGCCAGTGTTTAGGCGCCTGCTACTGTGTCCTAAATGTATGTGATACCTGGGAGCAGCTAGGTCAGGTCGGAATGCTTCTGAGAGTGCAAAGACATTTTTGCTCTGTTGGGCTGGTGATTTGCTCATGTGTGCTTGTCCAGTTTTGGGTATCAGGCACCCTGCTTGGATGCGGATTGCTGCTTCTCAGGGAAATTATTTGTGTTCTACAACACGCAATTTAGTTACTACCTTTTGAAAGACTATTTCCCTTACTCTGGCTGGCTTTGGTGTCCAAGCAAGCTGGCTATTGTGAAGAACCCTATTAATACTTCTCAGTATTTAATGTGGATGATTTAAGGACCTTGTTCTGGGTTGTCATTTTCTTTAGCACTGAAGCACCAGTCTGGCTCTCATTGATTCCTGAGATTAGGTAATTACTAGCCTGAGATGTAAGAGGAATGTAATTCAGCTATGGAAAACAGCATAATGCAATGCCATACACCTTGAAGAAACCTATTACATGACTTTGGGTGGTGTTCTGGAATTTGACAACTATGTGGCCTTGTTCCAAACAATTAAATGAATCTCTCTTCTGAGCATATGGTGTAGAGAACATGTCATGTTTGAGAAATATGGTTGGCTGGTAATCTTGATTTTTAATTTTGCAAAAGAACAATTATTTGGCACAGTATAAAGCCTTTCCCCCCCCTCTCTGTTAAGTACCAATGTGTTTTCTTCAAAGACAGAAAAAAAAATCTTTTCAGGAAAATCCAGTTTTTCCTTGCATATCTGATAGATATTATTTTTTGTCTCAGTTCTTTTGAACAACAGTGTGGCTGTTTTTATATCCTATTGATACTAAAAGTTTGTGATGAAATCAAAATCCAAAGACTCAGCTGTGGCAGATTTATAGGTTGGTCTGTGTGAAGGATTTGGCTGGTATAATTGTTTCTAAAAAGGCAGTGCTTGAGAGACAAGATTCATTGTTTTGTACACCAGAAATTCATCAACCTATCCTTCTCCCCTCCCTGAGATTCATAATCATGTTTAATAGCTGCACTAGGGTTCAGGCTGGGTGGTGGAGAGGAACTGTTTGTGCTGCACAAAGAAGGAACAGTCTTGTTGGGACCCTGGGTGCTGAGCATTTTAAACTTTCTGTGCTGAAAGGCACAGACCCTAAGAGAAAACTGCATTTGACCTGAGGCTGTGGAAAAGGCTTCCAAAATTTATTGATAGCACTGAGATATGGGTGTGTAGTTTGATGAGAAGTGTGTAATATCACAGGGTGGAAAACGTAGAGCTTAAGGTCTTAGAATATAGCAATATATATGGGGCAAGATGGAGGTTTTAGGGCAGGGGCTGGTTGTTCTTCTTTACCTTCTTCTTCACCTTCACCTTCTTCTTCATGGATTTGTGTGGTATTGCGTAATTGGACAGAAAAGCCCACATTGCAGATTTTGAGTGATTAGTTATTGGGTTAAAAGTGAAATTAATTTAGATGTAATTTCTTAATTGGATAGTTTAGCCTTAAAAGACCTTGTAGAGAAAGATGGTTAGCCATTTTGTAGCTTGTTAGTAGAATGCTGTAGAGCTCGTGACTTGTAATATAGATAAGAAATAATAAACATCCAAGCCTGAATGCGAGGTACCATCTCAAGAGCTTCAATCCTGACCTTGACAGAGACAGAAAAGAAGCCCAAAACTGGCACAATCTCAATTTTCCCTGGAAACATCTCAGGTGAGATCTAGATGCCACTACATCAGGAGAGATCTCTCATTGGTTTCACTGAGCAGAGACCAGTGGTATTACACACAGAGCAGCCACAGAAAGACATCTCCCTTCTTGGGTTTTGTGTTGCTGAAATGGCTCCTGAGATATTAAAGAGTCTTTTTTCCCAGCCCTGTGACTGAAGACGTCAGGATTCCTTGGCTCTGGTTTTCAAGGTTGTTTATTTTCTTTTAACTATTAGATTCTTTCTCCAGCCCGCTGAGGTCTGTCCAGCAGGTCAGTTCGTGACACACTGACCACCCTCGGGGTGGTGTTATCTTTTTATACTAAAAACTACATATACTTTATTTACAATAATTTTCCAATACCTATCACCTATGTTAGACAGTCTGTCTCTACTCTAAATCACTGCAAAAGTGCCACCATCACAGCAGAAGGTGGAGGACAAGAAGAAGAAAGACAGAACACACCCAGATTCCTCCATCTTGCCTCTTGAACCCCCAATCTAAATCCCCAAAATTCTACTTTTTCACCCTGTGAGAAATTCACTACCATTCTACTCAAACCCTTGTGGCTTGCAAATCTTCACACAAAGTTGGTAATTGTTTCCATGGGTTAAAATTGAAGGCACAGATGTTTTAACTCTGTGCCAAGGTCTCTGAGCCCCCTGCCAGGGTCTCAAGCCATCCAGGGATGTCAGAGGAATGTCCTGGGTTCTGACACTCCCTGCCCCTTTGTGCTGCTCCTGAATTATGGACCCTCTTCAGATTCCCTGAGCTGGTCCTGGGTGAGGGAGGATCAGAAGGCTCCTGCCCACTTGGCACAGAGTCCATGCAGGCAGCTTGGCTCTGCTGGGCACTGTGCCACAAGCTCTCCCAGACAGCATTTTTCTCTAAGGAACTAAGGGGATTAGGCTGCTAAGGGGAAGTCTTAAGAGGATTGCTGATTTAAGAGATGGCCAAAGGGGCACATTTATAGTTTTTTAATTAAAAGATATTTTGACTGGAAAACCAGAAGGATTAAGGAATTGGTAAAACCGAGTTAATGTCAAGTGCAGGGTTAACTACAAATTAGATGTATTTCTATCAGATCTTTGGCTTCTAACTTATTTTTTCCTGAAATTAAACAATCTTTAAATCTTACTAAGGTAATCTCCCATCAATCTTTTTGACCACTCCATACATCCTGTCCACAATTATGACATTACAAATACATTTAAATCCAACACAAGAATTTGAATGTCTGGTAGGATAAAAAGGGAGACATTTAACAGACTATGAAATACTTATAGAAAAATCTTGTATTTCATGAGAGTAAAAACCAAGTCCTCATTTTCTAAGCACAGATGTGTTTGAACATTTAAATGGACCAGTCTTTGCATTATTACTTTTATGTCTACTTATTTTAAATGATCTGCTGTATATGAAAGTCAAAAGGAGATAGGCAGAGTATCGATCAGGTTATAAAGAGAAATTATTACACTTCTAATTCTAATGCAAAATAACCACTGTTCCCTATTTTATCTATAAATCTCTTGTTTTTATACTATTGAGTCATGTAAAATTGTTTTAAAGATAAAGTGAAAGTGTTAAGTCAAAGGAAGTAATTTTAAGTTTTTAATTATTCTGCAAGTTTTGCCCTACAGCATATTTTCTTACAACTGTACCTTTTGTTCAGCACTAAACTGCATTAATTACTTATAAGGCAGACAGATCAATATCTCAGAATGTCTTATAAATAATAGTTTAGTTCAGCTGGAAGTTTTTGTTGTTCATTCACCAACATTTTATTCTCATAGCATTAACAGCAAAAATATGGTAGTGAAATAAGAGTTCTTATCAAATGAATCTGTCAGTTCAAGGACACAGCTTATATTTAAAGTAATATCTAACAGCTGCTAGCATCCTGACACTTTCAAAATATGAAGGGGAAGAGGTGAATATTTCTGAAAATCAATATTTCATGTTTAGTATTGGTGAAATGTTGCAGAAGTGTCCTGTGTATGACAGATGTCTGTATCTGCTTGTGGCTTCAGTAAACCATATTATTTGTTGGACTGTGCTCTGTCAGGAGCATCTGTAAAATCACCTGCTTTGAATATCTTTGGAAAGTATTAGCACAAGGTTAAAAGGAAAAAAAGATAAGCCATGATCAGAAGATGTAAATCAAACAAACCAGTCCTAAAATCCCCTGTTTTCTGAGGTCCAAGCAGAAGATACCAGTGTTGGGCATGCTTCCTTAAACTTTCACCAAGGACACTGCTATACCTTTATGTTTTGCACTCTGTGGACTTTTTATTTCATTCAGCACTTCTATCAACTTCCTGGAACAGACTTTGATCTATGTAGGGCCACGACTTGCTGCGTCGGGTAAGTCACTCAGACCTGGGCAGGGTGCTGCTCCTTCCTTTATAGCATTGTCCACATTGTCCTACCTGACATCTTCTATGTCCACATATCCAAAGCAAAGCTAGGATTTACTCTGCTGTAAAAGGTAGTCACTTTTGACCCTCCTGTTTGTAAAAAATCCCATCTCAATCCTAAAGCTATAATATTGCTGAGCCTCTTAATTTGTGAAGTTCTTTGATCTTATGGAATGAGAACATCTAAAAACATGTCCATTCACTATTTGCCCTCTCTGGTATTTTGAATGGATGGTGCAGTCAAGCTCACTGTTTTGCTTTTTGTTTTAAAACAGACTTGGCTCCTATTTATTTTTACTGCTTGTGGTCAAAGGTTCTGACATTTCAAATGTGTGTTTCCAGGGTTTTAGTATCAGCACTTCTGTGTGCAGTTAAAGGATAGAGGAGGACTAAAAGAACTGGACTGAAATGGCACTGAAGTGTTGAAAAGCTTGTTACCCATCACAGTCTTAGTGGAAAGGACCCTTGTGAGATTCCTGCCCAGACTCTGGGACCTTAGAAAGACATTGTCCCAGAAGGACTGGCTGCCTGGGCTGGGGGCTCAATCCCATCAAACATCCCTTCTAGCTCTACCTTTTCTGAACATGGATTTTGTATACTTACTCCCTCTGGTCTGGGCTATGAAGTGGCATTTTATTCTGGTCCAAAAGATTGTCACAATCAACCAGCTTAATCAGTTCAGTCCAAAGCATTTTTTTAAAGAGAAATGAGGGCAAAAAAGCATTGCCTGGGTGCTGAGTGGTTTCTCTTGCTCTCATATCTTGTGGGAATTTGGGGTACCTGAAACTTGCCCCAACTTGTGTTTGCAGGTTCTCAAGTTTAAGTCACTACTTAATTTGTACTCCTTTAAATATTTGTTGGTACAGTTGTGCTGTACAAAACTGACTTAGAATATTTTCCCTCTGTCTGTTGTTTGTGCATTTATGGTGATATTTCCCCATATGTTTTATGTGTTCTTTCAGGATATTTCTCTCCATGAACTCCACACCTTTTGAAGGATGAGTTCTGGCAATATGTGGAATTATATTGATTCCTGAATACAATGTTTGCCTCTATTTTTTTCCCTGTAAAGCCTATATTTATTACATGCTATATAGAAAATGAAACTCACACTACCCTCCTACTTCCTTAAATAATTTACCCCTGTATTGACAGCTATTCCTTTGGTATTGACCTTTATCAGGCTGCCTTTATTTACAGTGTAGGAAGTTCATACTAATAACATCAGTCCATAAAACAGTCAATGGAACAACCTAAACGGCATAAAACCACCTGATTAACAGTTTTTACAACACTCTCTTCTGAAATAAAAACACTGGGCTAGATTTGGACATCTGGCCCCAGTTCTTGGAGGGGTGATAACTTTTTTTCTCTCTCATTGTAAATGCTGGCCATTTTTTCATCTACTTTTTCATGGGGATATAGCTACTGCTGCAAAGCACCACACATTCACACCTGCAACTTGGCTGATGCTCACTTCCCTTTACTTCTACCTGACATCTTCTATTAGGAGAGTTTTTAGCAATGTATCTGTAAATGTTCTGGGCAAAGTCAAGGGAACACTGTCATCAATCAATATTTCAGAATTATATTTCATGGGGTTTATGGTATTTATCTGTTTATGTTTTGCTTTTCTATTTAATTGTTCATCTGCACTACTTTCTGGCAATTCAAATTAATTATTCTTCATAGATTGTCAAGATGCATTACACTCTATTTATTTGTTGTACTACTGACCATGATTAACGACCTAACACAATCTGAATATCTCATTTTTAACAATCATGATAAATTGTAGCCTATCATGGCAACTTTATGTGCTTCCCATGCAAGATCTAAGTGAAAAAAAAATATGTCATAATTAGGAAGCACAAGAATACTTTGCCAACGTATTTTGCATCTCATATTGAAGGAGGGTCTTTTTACAAAATGCTATTGCTGCCTTGAGAACTCATGAAACAGGATAAAACTGCCTGTCACATGGCGAGGTGACACTGAAAGATTCCTCATGTGGTCTCTAGCTGATATGGGATGCATCCCAGTCCCACTGCTCTTTGGTGGTACATTGCCCAGCACCCAGTATACCCCAGCTGAAAACAAGAATCAGGCTCAAAGCTGGTGAAAAACTCCATTCCACTTTTTACCTCCTTTTTTTTTTCACACAGGAAAGCTGTGGGCATGCAGGTTCCAGAGGAGCTGCAGCAGCTCCTCACAGTGTCTGATATGGGTGACTGAGATATCAAGTATCACCCCATCAGGTTGTATAAACTTGGCCTCTCTGAATGTCACATTTAGTGTGACACCTTTTCATGCTTAGTTTCTCTCTGCTCCCATCTCTTCCCTGGCCCTGCTGTCTTTCATCACTGCCTGGGTGACAGTGAAAGGTGAGACACAGAAACATCAATCCCAGTTCCAAATCACCTGTAGCTACACTTTCAAAATGAATGTTTAGCGGATCCCTTGCAGTTTGCCACTTGATTTTACTTTCAAACAACAGAAAAACCCTCCCCAGTAATGGAATTGCTAATTCATAATTTTAATGATTTTTTAAAATTATTATTACTGCGACATTTATGGTTTCTGTATTTGCATTTGTTAAATCCTTTCTGAGTTAGCATCTTGCACTTGGCAAGAAGTAGTTTTGGACTAATCAGTGTGTTTGTCATTAATATCAAATAACATCATGCACTGTAAGGAGAAGCATGATCAGCAGCCAGTAAAATTGAAATGAGGTAATTCTTTGGTTGTCACCCTGTTCTTCTAGTGTTCTTCTAAGACTTCTGATGTTTACATCTTTGTAATGGTGTTTCTCACGCACTTTTCATGTAAATAATGATTGTTTTGCATTCCTTTCTGGAGGAGGAGAGAATTGATGGACTGCTGGTTGGACCAGTGTAGTTAGAGAGGTGGCAATTTCATCCTCCAATCCATGGTCACTTTTGGAATTCTATAAATATAGAGGTCTGGAAATAAATGTGCCTTTTTTTACCTTGGACATCTCAGCACGTGAGTGTTGTTCATTTCGTGTCGCATTGCGACAATTGGTTAAAAGCATAAGCAATCAATTAACAGGATTTTTTAAATTTGGTTTTAAGTGTGTCAGTAGTCATTGGACAGCAGTTCTTTAAGATTAGAGTCTTGCTGTCCCTGGTTTTAACAGAGCTAATATTCCTTCATCACTGAAGAGAGCTCTGTGAGGGTTGGTGGAAAGAATCTGGAGAGACAGAAGAGTTGGATCTCTCTTCTGTCACTGCCAAAACAGAGCTCTGTGAGTGTAAGCTTCTCTTGATTTATCAGAGGCAGTGTGCTTGTTTCTAAGAAGGAGATGCCAGAAATTGCACAAGTCCTCTAAAAAAACCACTTAATAAAAGTTAAGGTTGCATATTAGCTCTTATGATTAGGGGTTAGGATTGGCATTGTGTCCATACCTCACAGTGTTTTCTCAACTGATGCTTGAATTTGTAGTTCGAATTTTAATTTAACTGACTGGATTTTATTTTGTTCCTACTCCTTTAAAGACTCTCTTCAGGTCTAGAAATATTTACAGATTTTTGGACCTTGAAATAAAATATGATTTTCCTCAGAATTTAATTGCCATTCAGATGAACTTTAAAATATCCAAGCAGAACTTCTATATGCAATATCTGGAGGGATAAATGATTTCAGCTTTGAAAGGAGCACAAGAATGGATTACCTTTCAGGATTTTAAATGAAGCAACATGCAGCAGAAACATCTAATCAATGAATTGTTTAATCAGCTGGAGAACTAGTTATGGGTTTCCGCTACAAACTTACATCATTATTAGTATTAATATTTTTTTTTCTTTTTTCTAGTAATGGAGGATTTTGTGATTTTTTTCCTTGAAGAACATATTTCTCCAGACAACAAACTGCTCCTTGGTTGGACAAGGAAATCAGGAGTAGTGTATTTATATAATACATAACTGAAGGAGAAAAATTCTGTATGTTAAATTCTGAAAAATTTCTTCTTCTACTCCTTTATAATGGTCTCTCCATTTCCCAATTTACTGCTACCCATAATTTGAAAAAAAAAAAATTTAGTTATTTTAATTTCACCTCTTTTTCACTTTTATTGATGTTCTCTTTTTTAAAGGAGAATTAATTATTTTTTAATCTTACTGTTAAAAATTTTACAGTTTTTCCTTTTTTTGGTGAGGATCAGCTGGGAAAACCCATGATTTACCTAGCATATGAAATCAAAATCACTGGTGCCCACAGAGATGGCAAAAGCATTTTTTTCAGCAATATGAACGCCTTTGCAAAAGCCAAATTACTATAATAATGGCAGATTCAATAATCCAAATAACAGAAATGGGAAAATCATAGGCTTATTGAAAATGACAGAATTGAAAATATTATTTGCATGATGATTTTGCTACAATCTATAAAAAATGTGGTGCATCTGGGAACTGCACTTGAAACATAATTTTTTTGCTTCTATCTGCATCAAGCCTGCTTTTTCAGAGTGGTTAGTGACACTTTAATGTAAAAGCAGTTTTAAAATCTCAGTCAAAATTCTATGTCTATATTAAATGCAAATGGGAAAAGAATCAAAGCAAATTTGATATGATTAATGAACAAAACACTCTAATCTTCTTTCCCCTTTTCCTTTAGTGATTATTGTATCTAATAGCATAAGACTATTAAATTGAGCCTTCATGCTTTCTGACATTATTTCAGAAGTACTCTGTACTTTAGATATTATGAACATGTTTATGTAAATGAAATTTGTGTATCTTTATTAGAAGCACAATGCTAGAAGCAGAAGGATTTAAGCTTAGTCGCAGTCACACTGAAGAGAATTCCTGGTTCAGGTCTACATCTGTCTCCTGATCTTTGGCCTTTTCTCCTCTTGACCTAAGTTGACTCTGAGAATCAAGGCTGTTTAGGAGAGTCTGTGTTGAGGGCATTCTGATGGATCTTTTGTGTCTTTGGTAAATAACACCAGAAATGCTATAAACCTGTTGACTTCAACAGGAAGAAAAGAAAATAGAGAAACTGTTAATCCACTATTTCTCTGTATGCCTGGTCAGAATCGGCTCTAGCTTTGCAATGTTAATTTTTTTTTGCAGGACTATTGTGTATTATGACTTAGTTGCATTTTCAAAATTGTGACCATCCTCTGTTAAGCATTTATCATCATAAGTGGTGTTCAGAGAGCCAGATCAACTCTTTCAACAATTTTTGGATTTGAAACTCCCTAATTTTGAGCAGTTGCTTGATAACTTATGACCAGCAGAGAGTGGAAGAGAGAAGAAACTGTGTGGGATGAACAGCAGAGATGTTGGATTTGCCTTCACAACTTTGCAGATGTTTTGTGTTTCTATTTTGGGGTATACAAGGGCTGACAGCAAGAGTCTCAGGCCAATGCTTTCCTGAAAGCAGATGAAGGTGTTCTTGCAGGAACATATTGCAGATTTCACTAGAGACTGAGAAAAACCGGAAGGGAGAATGGCAAATAATTGTATCATAATTACATGCTGTTGAATTGAGCTGTCTCCAGCCAAACCAGACAGAAGATGGGTAGAAGGGGTGAAATTCAAAGAGACTTTTGGAAAGTTATGTAGAGATTTCTTCTTTCAACATGCTTCTGAAAAGTTGCTAAAGCTGAAAACAATCTTACTTTTAAAAGAAATGATTAGAGAGATTTGTTTTCTTTAGTTGTCTCCTGTTTATCTGCTTTTGAATAGGCTGTGTTTAAAAAGCCTGCATTAAACAATTTTCTTATTTCTTTCTGTGATTTGAAAAAACAACAATTTATAGAATTTTGGAACTTTTTGACAAGTCTCTTTCCAAAAGATGTTCTACCTCCAAACTTCTTCTAGATCAGGATTCCACTGGAGTAAACTTTGAAGAATTTACAAACTAATAGTAATGCTACAAATGATAATTTTTTAATAAAACTTTCCATGTCTGAAATCTTTCTTATAAAAAGAAATTCAAAAAGTGCTATTTTGCCTATAATACTACCATTAGCAGATTTTTTAAAATACTTATGTGAAGTACCTAATAGATTTGTGAACATTAAATGAGAAAAAGGTCTCTTTTCTTTTGGGACTTGTCATTCAGTCCTAAAGAGCAAATCATGAGTTTGGATATATGATAGCCCAATAGTCCCAATACTTAGTTAGAATGGCTAGGTGCTAAAAAGTTGCCCACACTGTTTTAATTCAAATGATTGGAACAAAGCACTCATAGGATGCCTTGTATCTCTCAAATATTAGATGTTAGTGGGAATTTAAACAGATTTTTCTGTACAAGGGAGTGGATGGATCACATCACATTCAAATATTCATGAATGAACAATGCTTGGCTAATTCCAGAAGAACAAAAATAAGTGAGTTTATTCATCTTTTCCCATTATAATCTCATTATGTTGAAGTGCTTTTATGTCTTTTAAATTTTTTTGTTTGTTGTTTGTTTATTGCAGGAGGACTTCTAAGGTGTCTGCAAGTGGCTGTGTTGCTGTTAAATTTAATGGGCTCCAGCTGTGCAATGGCATTATCACTAAGAAAGAAAAAAATCACTAGAAGGAAAAGCCAGGAAAACACGGTGCTTTTTAAGGGTTATTTGTTTGTTGGGAGGATGTATCATGGATAGGTGTGTGGGGGGATTTTTAAACAGCATTGAAGGCATACTGGGTTGCTTAAGCATGCAGTATAATTTTGGTAACCTGAGACACCAGAGTGGCACGATTAAGGATTTGTGGTGGAGGGACTGCTCATGCCTGTCTTCTCACACACTCTTTGCCTGCAGAGGAATTCAGAATCATGTTTTTCTATGCATTAGATAACTTGTTTATAAGATGTTGCTCAAACACAAAGCTTGAAGCCCCTATTCGTGGAGCTTCAAGAATTTTCCTCTTCCACCTTTTCTGCCACAACTGCATCTTATTTGCTTCCCTGTATGCACAGAGCTGCATCAGCAGCTGTGCTGCATCAGCACTGCTGCCTTGGCTACCTAAGGGTCAAGTCCCACCTCATCTTGCTTCCTGTGCTGTCCTATCCCTCTCTCTCTGAGATATTTTAGGAACAATGAAGAATGCTTTGCTAACTGTTGTCTCTATATCCCCCTTTCCTTCTCCCTTTCCTTGTCTCTCATTCTCCAAGAGTGTTTTGGTGAGGCAGATGTTTGAGGTGAATGAACCAAAAGCAGCAGGTGATCACCATGACTCGCTGGGCACAGATTTCTTGCTGAGGGGCTGCTGTCTGATGATGACATGTGACATGGATGAGGTATTTGGGAGATTCAAATGTATCTGTCATGCTCAAGTCCCTGTTTGCATCACACTTTTGTCTTCATTCTTGCATACGCCACAAGGGTAAGTTGATTTCACCCAGCAGAGCAGGAAAGGTGCAGTTAAAATAGTGTGCATATAGAAAGGGGCAAGTAAGATTTGAAATTCATGTCACATAGAGATGTGCCTAACTTCACATCCTGAAAATCTGATGGTTTAGGAAAATCTGATGGCTTACTGATTGCCAATCTTCTGAAAAAAATCAGAGCCTTTTTGATAATGACCCAAAATGAAATTGGGCAATTTCCTATTGCCTTCGCTCTAAACATGATTCATTTCTTCTACCTTACTTATCTTGCTCAAGCTGAATTTGACCAAGAGAATAAGGCTTGTTTACAACTTGACTTGGAAATACACATGAAATGTGTATGGTTGATGATATTTCTATTTTTTTTTTTTTTTTTTTAGATTTTTTTTATTACATTCAGAGTGAGCAGTCTAAAAATTTGAAGTGACATACAGAAAGCAAAGATCCTGAAGAGGGCTCTGCCTCTGGAAGCAGTTCCAACACTGGACAGAAAGTGAAATTACGAAATGGAATTGGGCCATTTGGCAGATTAATAGTTTCTCCTGTAGTGGGCAAGGCCAAATATATACCTCTGCTCCTCTGCTTGACTTTGAGTATGGAGTTGGAGCCACATGTGACACCCAGCCTCAGGTGACATCCCCGTGTGGCTGGAATCAGGTGTTTTGCACTGGCTGATACCCTTGTATCCATCCACAGCATTTCCTCCTACCCCCTTTGTTTACAGTCTGTGTGTGTTCTGGATTAAAACCACTGCAGTGATGAGAATAAGATTAGTAATCACATTAAATTTATATTTAAGAATTTATATTTAATTGGAATTATAAGTATCTAGTACATCAGCCAAGTTACCACAAATTTCATTTAAGTGTTCCCCTTTGTGTGTAATGATGTGACTTCGAATTTACTTTTTAAGAAATACTCATCATGAATATAAAATGTTCATCTTCAAAATCAACACAAAGAAAGATCTATTATTTCAATATGTTTTCTGTTATTCAGCTATGCTTTCCAGTTATTTTAATGCTTAATCCATCATTTTGTGACCTTCAGCATGGGAAAGGTAAATGTAAATCTTTCCAATAACAGAGAAACAAATGGAATGAAAATGAAGACTGGTTTTTTTTTAATAAAAAATGCTAAAATTTAAAACAGAGAATTCAAGATAAAGCTCTGCTCTTCAGAGGGCTGTCTGCTAACTTCATAGTAATTATTCATTTTATATGCTTATATTTGAGGATAAGTAAACAAGACTACCTAAAGTTTTTGAAACTGTGTCAAGGGAAAAGCTGGAAATACATATAAAATTGTTGATTTATGGTTTTTGTCTATATCTTTAACCTAATGTGCTTTTGGTGTTGGCTTTTTCTTCTGGTTTTTTTTTTTTTTTTTTTTTTTTCCCCAGTGCAAGCAGAAGAAGAGCCTTACAGGCTGTGAGGAGGGAGAAGAAACATTCATCTCAACAATCCACCTCATGTGTCTCAACAAGATGAGACTTCATTTTTCTGTCTTTCAGCTTGTGCCTCCATACTGCCTGTGGCAATTGTGTTTCTGGCTGCTTTTTTCCATCTCCTTCCCACTTTGCAAGGTAAGAAATGGCAGATGACTCAAGCTGTCTCTGGCTCTGACTGGTGAAGCCACTTTCATCAGCCCTGTCCTGCTGGGAATTAGAGGCACGGACCTGAGAATGGGAGACTGGGCCTGCAGGAGAGTTCTTAAGGGCTGATAATTCACCATTGGGATCTCTCAAGCAACACAGGCTCTGTATTTCAATCCCACACGTAATCTAATTATTGCTGACATTGGAGATAGAAAACTTTGGGACAAATGAAATGTTACGCTTTTAGCAAAGATGGTAAGCAGGTTTTCTTGTTCTGCCTGGCATTCAGGAAATGTGACATGGGTTTTCTAGCTATGAACAGATATTTTTGGCAGGTTTTGTCTGGTTGAAGGACTTTTAAATCATTGAATGGCACAGCAAGGAGGTGTACTTTTCTGATTTCCATGGTGGTAAAACCTGCACATGCTTTTCAGATTAAAGTTCCTCTCAGTTTTGGCATGAGTGTGGTGCTGTTTTTTCTGCTCTGACTTTGGCCAATCCTATTTAGAAAGGATGAGGTCTTCCCACACTCATCATTTAGCCATTTGTGATGGCAAGTGCTATTTGAAAATGATGATGCACCAACGTTGCCCCAATTAGAAATAATTGGTGATGATTTATTTTCTATACATATGAAAAAGGAAAGATGAAATGATTTTTCAGCTAAAATCTACAATGGCACATTTTGGTTTTGACCTGTCAGAAATGTTCCCTTTTGGCTTTGCTTTAGTGCTTGTAATTCTGGTTCCTTTGCTAGTCTGTACCTATGCTGAATGGTGCAGAGAGAGTGTCAGACCATCATCCTGTTTACTCACAGCAGATTTATTCCACAGAAATGCCTTTAGTTACAGAGCACACCTCTCCAAATTTGTGCTCAGTTTTGTGTAGCACCCAGGGAATCAAACTGGATCCTAATCACAAATTAGGAATTTTTAATCCTATTATGCTTTCTTTTGTTGTTATCTCCAGTTTATTGAATTAGTAGCAGTTAGTCCAAATAAGAAAACTGACAGAAATCTGGTGAAAGTGAGAAGCCTGTTGACGTTTTTGTGTCTATATTTGAGTGACACTAATATATATCAAGGGACATGTTTCTCAGCAAGCTTTCTTTATAAAAGAAATTTTCTTTGACTAACAGGAATAACTTAATTCAGTTTTAGATGTGTGAAGATGCCTATGTCTCATGAAATTCCCTCAGAATAGTGTACTCAACTAACACTGGATTCAGGCTGAGACTACATAATATACATTTTGTCTAACATAAGACCAAAGAAATGGCATCATAAATGTCAAAACACTGTTTTCACTAAGGTTTAAAGGTCTGCATTGCTTTTTTAGCTAGGGAAAACAAGAAAATAATTCATTCTGATATTTATTAACCCTTTGTTCCCAGAAGATACAATATGACCTTTGTGGAAATCCATGTCACAAGTAATGTTGTAGTAGGCACTCTCATACCTTTTTCCTGATTCTTACACTTTCTCATTTAACATGTTTATGTGATTGGGTAGAGAAAATTCAATATCTATATATTTCCCAAAGCATTTGATTCATGTAATAACTTACTTTGTTTCCTGTTATTTATTTTTTACATAGCTCTAAAATGCCAATTGCCATAACAGCAAATGCCACTTTAATTATCTATTTCTTTAAGAATTTCATTTCTCTCTCTGTATATTTTCTCTCTGAAAAAGAGGAAAAAGACTGTCACAGGTGGAAATGAGATGACATGATGGTTGGTCTCAGGTGGAAATTAGATGATATCATGGTTCTTAATACTCCAAAGTAGGAGTTAATCACTCTCATATCATCTTTCAAATAACAGTAAGTAACAATTTGTAAGTCCAGATTTGTTCTGTAGAAATAAAATCAAGAGAGAAAAAGCAATGAGAGGAGAGCTAGGTTAAAACTAGTATTTTATGGCACTTCACTGAGTAACTGGTAATCTGAAAGAGAAGAAAAACATGAAATCAGCTAAGGCTCAAATAGCAATTTCAGATAGAAAATTAAGATAGACACAAGTGTTGTAGCCTGATGGAGAAAAACCCCACCAATCCAAAATAATCAAATGCTTAAAATACAAATCCATTTACTCCTACACAGTTAGGTATGTAAAGTTCTGCTACTTCATATACTCTGAATTATCTCCCTTTGTTGAAGCTAAATATCTTGTAATAGCAGAAGTTCTAGATAAAATTTCTTTGAATAAAGCTGTTTAGCTCTCGTGAAATTATATTAGGTGTGCTCAGAGAGGCATTGATATTTCAACTATTGGAGACATAACTTTTCAAATTTTATAAGATTCATCTTCATTTTCCATAGTGCTATCTCCATTGTCAACTCCTATATTCAAAAATTTTCAAAGCATTAATAGAATTAGGCTTCCTTAATTAGACTTTTCTATAACAGATTTTTTTCAGAGGATGATCCAGCTGATGTTTTTAAACTTCCTAGTATGCTAAAACCACTGACAAGAGTTTTTGTAAGGAACCATGGCTTTTAATGGTCTACCTTTTAGATAAAAATTCAGTGTATTCAGAGATCACTCACTGGGCAGGAGGGCTCCTCAGCTGCAAGTGGAAGGCACCAAACTTTGATGGATGCTTTGCATGGTAAGCCAGATGTATGCAAATTTGGGCAGGTGGTTTCATTCAGGTGGAATCCAAATTTTTACTGAATAAAGGTGAAATGTACTTCACCCACATAAATCATGAGAATAAAGCTATGGATGGGTGAAGGCTGGGTGTCACGAAGTGCGTGCCCTTGCCTCCACATCTGGTCTACCTCATAATAATGTCAGTCACTCCACATTGCAGGAAAACCAAGTGCAAAGCAGGATCTTGAATGTAGGAGGCTTCAGCAGCCCTCAGCAAGGTTGGTCCTGTCTTCTCACACTCAACAAGTCATCTGAAAAGTATGTTTGATAATGACCAAGAGATGTAAGACTAACAACCGAACTTCCAACAACCTCCTGAAGTATTTTAATTAGTGTGAAAAGCTCTTTTGTACTTTCAGTTATCCTTATTAACAACATCATAAGACAACAGAAATCACAGGAAGAAAGCCATTTGGGTCTCCCATGCATGCCCTGAAGAGGGCATGATTCCATTATTGACTGCTAATTCATTTACTTGGACTCACCATTGTCTAAAGAGCTTCCCCTTTTCTTTCTTTTTTAAATACAGACTTATTTGCCGCTAAAGAAGAATTTTCTAAAACCTGATCCTTCTCTTGACTTTTTTACAATGATAGTCTCTAAAAAGGTATCAGATTTTTTTTCTTTTTACTCTGTTTCCTATTACCTAGACTGTCTACCATTATATCTTTTATCTCCAGCAGCAGAATGCTTGGCAATATTGATCCATCTTTTGTGTATTATTCTAAATCACTTTTAGCTGAGTTACTCCTCTATGATTTTGATGAATTAAAGTACTTGTCAAATCTTATTTGCAAATCAAGAGCCTCTGACTCCTGAAGGACCAAATGTTTAAGAAGCTGTAGAGCAGCTCATAGGCAGGAGTGTTTGCATTATATTTTGCAGTCACCTTGCAAAGGAGGTACATAGAGATGAGTTTGGGTATCTTGGTTGGGTAACTTATTTAAAGCAAGTTCATTTATGAATTCACCAATGGAAAAAATGAGTTATTTAGCAAGATATTGCAATGCCACAAGGTTTTGATGCTTTACTATGGAATATCAGGAATATTTTATTTGACCCTTATGTTTCAGTAATTACTGCATGAGACAGTATATCAGTAAAAACATTGTCAAATACTTCATAGTATGGCATTTTAAAAATTGAGGTTTTTATGTATTCTCTGCATTAATATATATTTTCAAGAGGATTTTCCTATGGTTGGCCTTCATTATTTTCTCTTTGGCTCGTGCCTTTTGAAGTAACAGCTCAGTTCCTGCAGGGCTACTTGTAAAAGACTGTCATTATTTAGAATGGATCATTTAATTAACCTACCACAGAGTCTGTAAGGAAAATTAATCAGTGTAGTTATAGTGCTTGTATGAGTCACAATTACTAGGCAAATAGGTTACTGCCCAATAAAGTTGCTCTAATCCAACTGTACATAGGCTCAAAGAATTTGGGGACAAGCTTTGTTTACTCATAATTACACCTAATGCCATTTACTCTAGATAGGCTATAGCTTCTGTTGTTACTAATTAATTTATGTAGTGGGTAAAATAATTTATTTTAATACCAGTGTGTGACACTATCTGAGGCTAAATTGCCTGTCCTATGACTGGAAGGAATAATTACAGAGAAAATATATCAATTAAAATGAGCTTTATTAAACTATGTTTATATTGTGAACACAGGGAAAAAAAACCTCCAAAGATCTGATCTGTATGCTTGACCTCGGGGCACTTACTTAATAGAACATGTCATACATTATGTTTTAATTGAATCATCAGGAAAACAAAAGATACTGATCCTTCATCTCATGATCTAGATCCACATACCTGGAGGACAGATTAAAAAAAAAAAAAAGAAAAAGTTTCATCTCATTTGCTATGGTAAAATCAGGTTTCTTCCATAAAGAAAAATGATGTAAAGTCAGACAATTATAAAGGATGCTTCAGTTAAAATAAATTGAGCTACAGCAGAGCAGACCTTGCTGTTTCAAGTGTGGCTAGAGAGATTCTGTAAGATAATTGAACTTCAGAGTACTAATTTTGAAACAACAAAAACCAAAACTTTAAGATGCAAAGCACTGATAGAGCACTATAAATGCTTTTTTTTTTTCCCCAAAATATGTGAAATAATACTTTATTCTGTCAGAAATTTTGCTGCTTCTGGGGTTTAACTGGATTTCCTGCACCAGCTCACAAGCCTTGTTTTTATTTTCCCATGGGGAGGAATTCCAGGGGTGTTTTCCTAGCAGGGCACAACCAGCAGACTTCAGGAAGCTGCACAAGGGATTATTGGTTAATTTTTTAAATTTTTTTTTTTATTTATCTGCTATTGTGGTGAATCCTTTGCATACCTGATACTGATCCTAGGTGTGTAGTTCAGTGAGTGTCATTACTTAATTAATGACACTCACTGTCATTAATTACCCATCCTTACCAAAGAGATCCAGCCCTCCTGAGTGGAATAGTTTTCCCCCACAGCAGACCTCTGCCCTGGATTTGCTTTCCATCAGCACATGGCTCCCATCACTGCCTCAACAATGCCACTAGAACAGCAACACAGCATCCCTGTTGAGCCTTTTCCAGGACTGGAGACAAACTACCATCCAACTTGGAATAGGAGCAATATCTGTAGACTAGTATGGGATGCTACACATCTTATACTGCTGACAATTCCAGTGCAGGTAATTAGGGAATTAAGATTACAAGCCTGAAGGGTTTAATCAGCTGGGTTTATGAAGTAGTATTTGACAACTGCTTTGTGTATTTGAATGTTAGAGGAAAAAAAAAAAAAACAACAAAACAAACCCAAAATTAACAAGTTACTGTTCAATATTCAGTATAAATTTCCTTCAGTTTGAAAGCTGACATTAGCCTCTGGATATTGTGCATGTACTTATCCCATAACTGATAATGTTTGGTTTTGTATTTCACATCATTTGAGAGTGTGAAGCCCCCAGGCTTTTGGTTAATAAAGGCTTGTATGCTGGAGTGAAAAATCACTTAACATGTTAAGTAACCTTCAGTCATCTAAGATTTGCATGCTCAGCAAAATAAATTTGTTCATATCCCTGGGATTCACAAAACTGTGGACTCTGGTGAAAACAAATACATTCTTTTTGACAGTTCAAAATACATTTTACAGATTTGGGGCCAAGAACCATCTTCAGAATATTCCAATAATATCTAGTCTTTGCTTTTGCAATTGTAATGATTTATTTTTTGCTGCCATTTTTGGAATTCTGACTTGAGCCAAAGAAAAATTGTGGTTTAGAACATACTAGTGTCAGCACTAGCAAAATATTGGTAATTACAAATAGAGGTTAAAAATGAATAGGTTTGATTTCTCACTGAAAGTTTCTTATCAATCCAGTGGAATTATCTTGATGTAGGAAATTCTCTGTAGCTTTTCTGACAAGCCTGCATCAACTTTAACTGCTACCTAAGAAACACACACTAAATAGTCTTTCCTTTTCATTGCAGCATGTATATCATATAAATTGACAACATTCAAAATAGGAATCTACAATACAAAGTGTTTTCAGGAAACAATTCATTTTTATGCACAGATTAAAGCTCTAGTTATATTTGTGGTGATGTTTTCTAAAAGTGCAGTTTTGTTAGCATTATATGAGGTACACAATCTGAAAACTGAACATTTATTGAAAAATAACAGGATATGTAAGGGAAAAGTGATATATATAGCACAGTAAGAAAAAGCATGTACTTAGAGAAAGTAAATAAATTGTTTATTTTTTAAAAGCTCAATGTTTTTAGTTGCAGTTGACTGAAAGTGCTGTATATGACTAAGAGAAAATATCCATTTTATTTTTAGCTCCTACATTATTTGTGGAGAAAACTTTAGTTTGCAGAATTTTACTATATTTGAGGACATGAAACAATTCACATGAATAATATTTTTGGTTTCCTATATTACTTTACACAATCCAAAAGTCCCTTACAATTATTTATAATATTTACCCAATCAAAGGAATAGTTTACTGTGGATTCAAAATAAAAAAAAAATCTCTCAAAAAGATTAGCAGCTGATTTTACCTAAAACAGTCGGCCACTGAAAGCCACTAGTAAATTTAAACAATAACTTTCAAGATTTATATTTTCAGTTTTAATAATACATAATATACCATTTATTTTCTCTTGCTCTACTCTGCTATTTTTCTGTAATTGCAGTAATTTTTAAGTCTTCTCAATACACTCATATCAATTTAAGAAGCTAAATCTTAATATATTATTTTTTTATCATTGGAAGAGCATCCTGTTGCTGACAAACCCAGTGTGTAATGAAATTGAGTAGAACACTCAGCCAAAACAAGTCTCAAAAGACCCTGGTAAAATATTCTCTCTTTAACAAATACAGTTATGAAATAGGTTTAAAGAGAACAATATAAATTTCAATTTCTGCTAGAAGGACATCAAAAGTGTAAGTAGCTCACATTTAGCACCTACTTCTAATTGTTCATATATTTTCCTATTCCTTATAACAAATTCTCATACCAAGCAAAGTTTTAAACTTGGAAAATAAAAATTCCTAGAAAATCCTTAGATTAGGGATTGAGGATTTCACAACAAAACAAGTTTTGTCCTGTTTTATAAACAGGCCTAAGAACTTCCTGGCTCATTTTCCCAGCTTGTGAATCCCAATTCTGTGCTTATAAATAAGTACTTAACCGAATGGGGAACTTTGTATTCCACAAATATACTGTTACTGATTTCCATATCAGAACTTGCCATTGAGCGTAAACATCCCACAATTTTTTTGGGCCTATGATTTTTCTATGTGGTGCATTGCTGGATGCCTAAAAGTAATTTTGACACGTGTTAAAATAGCTTTATTTTAAAGCACAAGAACTAAAGGAACAAACAGGCTGAATGAAATGTCCCAACTGTTAAACTTCACATTTTCTGATGAAGTATTCCATACAATGGAATTTTGCAGTTCTTATCTTAGAATTCATTGAATTCAAGTTAGATTTGTCTAAAACTAGAGCTCTGATTCCAGTTTTAGATTGGATTTTCTTAGATGACATAAATTACTGTTGACTCGTGTTCCACTTTGCTGATGAATTGTTCCACATTTTCTGATTAATTATTCCATACAATGGAATTTTGCAATTCTTATCTTTGAATTCATTGAATTCAAGTTAGAATTGTCTCAAACTAGAACTCTGATTCCATTTTTAGATTGCATGTTGGTTCATGTTCCACTTTGCTAATCTGAAAGATCTTCCTAAATAGTGATTTACAGAAGAGTTGTCCTTTTAACTTGAGGACAAACTTGACTTTCAGAGTTCAGCTCATTGTTGAAGGGAGAGCTCTGAGAGCTCTTCAGTTTCCTTTTGCTTGTTCTGAAGTGCAGGCAGAGGAAATGGACACAGCAGTTTTCTCCTCACTGCTGCACAGAGATGCCTCCTCACAGCACAGTATATCTGGAAAATATGAGGGTCACAGGGTCATATTGAAATTGGTAGCAATTCTTTACAAGGGTATTCTTTCCTAAATTACCCTCTGTTAATATGACAAGGCTTAGATGAATTTTCTGCCTTGTTTAAAATTAACTGTGCACTCACACATTTCCCTGCAGCATGGAATGGATTTAGCAGCACAATAAAAGCCCCTCTGTTATCCCACCTAAGCATCTGAGGCAGGTTTTATGCAGAGTGCCTTCAGAGCCATCAGAGAGAAATAGACTAGTAAAAGTCTGGGGAAGGAATACCTCAACAATTTTTTTCTTGTTGTTTTCTTCTTCTATCTCATTGCTGAGTTTTTACTTTTTTTTTTCTTTTTTCTTTTTTTTTAAATTAGATTAACTTAGATCCAATAGCTGATGATGGATAGAATGGCACTGTGTTCTCAACATCACAATGGAACTAAAATGAATCTAGAAAATATCTTCTTCCATAACAAACTCAATGTATTAATTTTCCACTCAAATCACAAACCAGATTTTGTTTTGTAGTTTCAACTGATGGCTTCAGGAGTGAAATAGCCTGAAGGAATATTACACTTAAGGTTATAGTAGAACATGTTGCAATCTATAACAAGAACTTAAAAAGGTTTTAGTAGATAAAGCAAACATAGTTTAATGCTGGAAAAGAATCTGTATTCCCCAGTCAACTATCAGCTGGAACCAGAAGTTGTTGCAGGAAGGACAAATGTTCATTGAAAGAAATGTATATATCATAGCACAGGCTTCTAGTGTTCTAGAAAGGTGCCCCTGCTGAAATCAACCCTTGCAGATGCAGAAAACCTCAAATTCATAGTTTTATACTTAAACCACAAATAGTGGTTTAATAAATTAATAAATTCAGAAATAGTTCAAACACAGTTGCTAAGTTAGCATTTTTTATGATCGGCTCTGAGGACGTACTTGCAACCACAGTTCACAATCTTGAAAGTTTCCTATACTGTTAAATAGTATGAACAGACTAGCTGGGTGTTACACAATCCCTATAATTTAAACATTTTCCAACCAATTTAGAATCTGATAAATTCACAAAGTAACTGACTGTGCTGTTATTTCACTTACACAGACATAATAGAGAGATTTTCTGGCAAAAATTTGCTCATGATCTTCCTTCTTTTCCTTGGTACTGTTCCTTCCTTGAAATCTGTTATTCTGCAACCAAACCCACATACATTTTAAGATATTTTAAGATATTTTAAGATATTTTAAAATATTTTAGGATATTTTAGGATATTTTCAGATATTCTAAGATACATAAACTGCACCAGGTTGGTCAGATTGTACTGTTTCTTGTATAAAGAATTACATATCTCTTCAGTCTGATTATAGTCCTCTAGTTTATCCACTTAGTAAATAAAGTCACAAGGTCACAGAATCCCCGTAACAAAGAATACCAAAATAAAGTAGCAAATCTGCTATAAGATTTAGAAAGCTTTATTTACTTGGAGAAAAACTGCCTAGCATTTTCCACTTAGGTATGTAATATACCCTATGGCTGATACTTGCTTTTGTTATTTTTTTAAAATTACATTATTATATAGATTATGTTCTATTGCCATGGAATTAAAAAAAAAAGTTGATGTAGAATTATCTGGCAATGACATTTCATCTTAACTGTAGGGTACCTGGAAGAGGATTATCTTCAATAACACTTTTCACACTCAGGATTAATTAAAGTTTAAGAACTCTCTATATTCCCAGTTAGGAAAGCACCATTCTGATAATCTAATGTGGCTCCTTAGCCAAGCCCAACCCTTTCCTCATCTCATCACTAGCAGGTGCCTGAGCTATGACATTTTTCCAAGTGTTTATCTAATGTATTGCACGAGAGAGAGAGAAACAATTAATATCTCCTGAATAAACCAAAATATACAGTTGTAAATTTGTTTTTTTCCATGAAAACTTCGTCCCATATCCAAAAAGTTTGGAGCATCCCAAAAGCATAAATTCTGTAGCATCAAGCATTGCAGGACTTGTCCCTGAAAGATTTGTTGATGTAAATAATTTCCGGATCCAGTAGTTTGTATCCTGGAAATAAAAGCTTTCAAAAGGTACTGCTTGGGCTTTTGTTAGGGCATTTTGTCACTTTGGTGGGAAAAGGTTAATTTTTGATGGTCTGCCAGAAGATCATCCAAGATTGCACAATGTGACTGTAAGGTCAAACATGGAGGTACAGTAAAAGAAGAAGAAAAAGGAAAAAAAAAACTCCCTCAGCAATGAGAATTGTCCAAATAAAACAAGATGATAGACGTCATAAATCAGACACCACCATTGCCCTGAAGTCAGCAACTGTCAGAAAATTTTTCCTTTACCAGAAAAATGCTCTGCATTTATCAGTGCCCTGCATGTGTCGACCAAATGCATCTCAGGGAAAGGAACAACCAGAAGCCTAAGACGCTCCAAGCACAAGCTGTGAGAAACAAGGCACAATTTTGCCTGTGGATCTTACCAAGAACAGTATTTTCATAGGCTCATATAATGTCTTGGATTGGAAGAAAGCTTAAAAAAAATCTATTTTATACCTCACCTTTCTTCTCCTGCAACTGCTCACTTGCAATATACTGCCCATTTCTGCTCTTGCAAAGTCCTGCTTCCAGTCCCATGCTTCCTTTAATCTTTTCCTTCAGAGGTTTTAATGCATACAAGAGGGTGTCAAATTTAGAGTCTACTGCTTGCTGGCTGTCATCTGAATAAGCTTCACAAATCATTCCTATTTTTTTTTTTTCCTTCCTGCAGCTGAGGAAGTGTGAGAAGATTCAAGTGACTACTGCCATCCTTTCAATTTGCCTTAGTCTCAACAGGGTTTTCTTTTGTTGCTTCTTAAGTTCAGCAGAGCAAGCAGAGAATGGGAAGCACACTGTGCACTTGAAGTCACAAGACATGTGGAAGAGAGGAGGGGAAAATTGTAGGAAGCACACTTCAGAGACATGGGTACAATGCATGAGAGAGACATCCAAACATTAAAATTGTGTGTAACTGGTGAGCTGCTGCTGCTCTGTTGTCTCTCTCTCCTTGTAGCAGTTATGTTCCTTTAATCCACCATGCCTTTGAAGTACTGACTGTCCTCCAGCTGACCACTCTGCTATGCTGTCTGCATTGAAGTCCTGACTAGAACTACAGCTCAAGGTTTTCAAGAGTGCTGTGGGAGTGTAAGGAGGCTGCTAGTCTTTATTTAAATGCTAGGAGCAGGGCAGCTTGTAAGTGCATGTGTAGAATCAGATTTTCTACAAGAATACATTATAGAGGAAACTGCATTTTCTCCCCTAGTTGCTTATGTTCTTTTGCTTATAATCTTGTTTCTTTTCAAATGGAAATTTTACTACTGGAAGTCAAAGATAATATCCAGAATTTATAATTTTGTTATTTAAGGAAGACTGCTAAAATAATCTTTCTAATGTTATTGAAAGACAAGGACTCATATTTGCTGTAATCTTGCTGAGTTCTTTTTATTAATGTACATTTTCCTCTTAATGCTGAGTTCACTTTGGAACCATATCTTCCCCAAATATAGATGAAAGCAACACTGCTAAAACTTGCCATCAAGAAGGTATGAGTAAATGTACACCAAAAAATAATATATCTGAATTCAAAGCCCTTGAGATATTTGGAAAGATTACTATCACTTCCATTGTGTTTGGGCCAGGTCCTTTTTCAGTAACTGAAGGTAAACCTCTTTCTGACTTTTCATATCACTTCATGGCAGTAACAAACAAAATCCTCTCCTTTACCTGTTAGGAGCCTTCTTCATAGCAGAATGGAGAAGTCAGGCAGGATATGGTGACACAAACTTTGAGTTCAGCAATCATTAATTTATTATGCTGTAAGTATTTACAGATCTCTATCTGATTTATATAAACCTAGCGATGTACACTTTTTTTAAATGAGATTTTTCTGGTTGTAAATTCCATATTCCTCTGAGTATGTTTTCATTTTTAATTTACTACATCCCCCAAAGGCCTTCTTTTAACTAGTTTGCTTGTTGTAAATTCAGCAATGACATTCTTTAAATAAACAGAAGCACGGAACATAATTTCCTGGTAACACTGTTTAGAAAATGGATCAGAATAAGGCCCCAAAGCTATTCTGATGATGAATTAATTATAAGATTCCAAGAAAAACGTGGCATTGACATTTTACAAGTTTTGGCATGCAGCCTTGTATAATGCTGTGCACTTAATAGAGTTGTTTTGACGCTTATAGTATGAACAAAGACTTAAGTCTCTAAGAATCAAACAGTGTTTCAGCATAATGTAAACTCAAAGGGTAACCTCCTGCAGCTAGTTCTCCATTTAAATTGTAGTAATCTGTATTATGCAAACAGAACAAAAAGAATGGCTGTTAAAATTCTGAGCCTCTATTACAGTATCTTGACTTGCCTTTTCTCTTGTGTATAAATTTTCAACAGCTTTTTCTTTAACAGTGAACATTTTTCAGTCTTTCATCATAAGAATGATCAAGAGAAAAACATAAAGTAGTAAATGTTTTTCCTTCATACTATTTCAGTAACAGTTTGGGTTTTTTCTTCTTTACAGTAATGCATTTTGAAGTAATCTCTCTATATATACCCATATTGTTCTGTGTCTCCAGCTGAGAAATTTGCCAATATTTAAACTCAAAGTTCCTGTAAAACTGAGGTAAGATATACCTGGTTTACAGTTTGGGAACTGAAACTGAAATATGCCCAAACCTGGTGTACTCACAGGAATGCAATTCACACTCCAATTAATAGAAATTAGATCTCTAATAAACCTTTCAATATTTCACCTAAAGAAATAAGGCTGCTAACAGGAAGAACAGAAAATTCAAATGAGTTGCTGTGTGCTCTTGTATACTTGCTTTCTGCTTTCTCTGAAGGAAGAAAGCTGTAGCACTCACTGCTATTTTTGCCACTTTTGATACTGCAGGAAATATTTCTCAATCTTTCTCAAGTTGAAGGAGCTGCACTGTTCATAAACATTATATTTTGCCTAACTTAATTAGCTATTCTCAGAGCAGGAACAGGATCTAGCAGGGAGGTTTCTGTGATGTGCTGCAGTCAGTTATGTTAATTTGTTTAATCCTATCTTGATTTTCTCTGCTGGGTTTGGTGCTCCACAGCCTAAAAATCTTGACCATACATGGACTGGCAGAGAAATCCTGGCCTTGCTGAAGTCTTTGTGATGGGAATTGCTCAAGTGTGACTGTGTAACATCTGTCTGATCCTTACTCATATTCAGCATCATAAAAAAGGGGGTTTATAGTTGCTCAGTATTCTGGTGTTTCTGCATTTAGCCCTGGCCAAGGAAGTGCCACAGACTGTGAATAACAAAAATTATTTTTTTTAAATTGTTTAATAATTTCATAAAATGCAAATGATGTTATGACAAGGGTTTTAATTAGTTCTTGTTTTAATTTGACTGCTTTATCCAGCTCTGTTATTACTTAGCCTTGGAAATTACCTTAATTCTGATGAAGCTGTTTTTTAGTCATAATGTTTCCAACAGAAAATACTACATTATGTATTCAGTGGGCATGCAAAGTGTCTGAATAAAGGAATTCCTCGCAGATAAAGGAATGGATTACAGAATCACAGAATCAACAAGGCTGGAAAGACTTATGGGATCATCAAGTTCAACATATGACCTAACATCACCTTGTCAACCAAACCATGGCACTGAGTGTCACACCCAGTCTTAAACACCTCCAGAACGGTAACCCTACCACCTCCCTGGGCAATCCATTTCAATGCCCCATCACTCTGTCTGTGAAGAAATTCTTCTTAAGGTCCAGCCTAAACCTCCCCTGGTGAAGTTTAAGTCTGTGTCCTCTCATCCTGGCTGCCTGGGAGAAGAAACAGATCCTGGCCTGGCTACACCCTCCTTTCAGGGTTTTGTAGAGTGATAAGGTCTCCCCTAAGCCTTCTCTTCTCCAGGCTAAACACCCGCAGATCCCTCAGCTCTTCTCATAGGACTTGTGTTCCAGATCCTTGCCTAGCCTTGTTGTCCTTCTCTTGACATGATCCAGCATCTCAACATTCTTCCTAAATTGGGGAGCCCAGAACTGGGCACAGCACTTGAGCTTCAGCCTAACTAGTGCCATGTACAGGGGAAGAATCACTTCCCTGATCCTTCTGCACACACTATTCCTAATGCCTGATTATGGTACCCTGTGCAGAAATTTATTATTGTGTTTTCTTTTTCCTCTTGGATTCTGGATAACCCAGGCTTACGTCAGAGCAGTAGAAACTCAGATAGAGCAAGGATGCAGATATTTGCGCCTTCTTGGGAATGCCCTGTTTGTAGAGATATCTCAGAGTTCACTGTGAATTTCTAAAGTCCTTTTAACCTGGCCCAATGGGCAGAGAAGGGAAAAGGGAAAAAAGTTAACAAACGCTTCAAGAGTGAGATAAGGACCGGGAGAAATATTTCAAGGGCAAAACAGGTTCAACTTTAGTTGCAAAGTGAAATTTATTACTAACAGAATCAGAGGAGGACAGAGAGAAGTAAAAGAAGCCCTTAAAACACCTTCTCCCCTCCAGCCCCTCCCTCCTTCCCACCAACAGTGCAGGGAGACATAGAATGGGGACTTTGGTCAGTTCAGCACTGAGATTTTCTTCTGCTGCTCCGGGAGAGGAGTCCTTTCCCTGTCAGACCATAGGCCCCTCCCAGGGGAGACAGTTCTTTGTGAACTTCTCCAGCATGATTCCAATCTCATGAGCAGCAATCCTCCCAAACATGCGTCCTTTCCATGGGCAGCCATTCCTCCCCAAACCGCTGCGCCGTGGGTCTCTCTTCCCACAAGGAGCAGCGCTCCAAGGCCGGGCTGCTCCAGGGCCCTCTCTCTGCACCAGGCCTCCCCCTGGAGCAGCGCCTCCTCCGGGCTCTGCCACTCTGTGAGGGCAGCGCCCCCAGGGGCTGCGGGTGGAGCTCTGCATTCCCCGTGGATCCCCATTCCCCGCGGGTGGATCTCTGCATTCCCCGTGGATCCCCATTCCCCGCGGGTGGATCTCTGCATTCCCCGTGGATCCCCATTCTCCGCGGGTGGATCTCTGCATTCCCCGTGGATCCCCATTCTCCGCGGGTGGATCTCTGCATTCCCGTGGATCCCCAGGGGCTGCGGGGCCACAGCTGCTCCACCATGGGCTCACCATGGCCTGCAAGGGAATCTCAATTCTGGGGCCTGGAGCGCCTCCTGCCCTTCCTTCTCCCCGGGCCTTGGTGTCTCCATGTCGTTTCCCTCACATGTTCTCACTTCATCCTCTTCTCTGGCTGGAATTAAAACCCATGCCATTTGTTTTGATTTCCTTCTTAAATATGTCATCACAGAGGTGTTACAGACCTCTCTCCTTGGCCCAGTGTTGGCCAGCAGCCTGTCCATCCTCAGAGCCATCAGGGACTGACTCTGCTGGACATGGTGGAATCTTCCAGTTTTCCACAGCTTTCCATGGTGCAAACTTCCAGCAGCTTTCCACAGCTTTCCATGGTGGAAACTTCCAGCAGCTTTCCACACAGTTTTCCACAGCCTTGGCCAGCAGCCTGTCCATCCTCAGAGCCATCAGAGATTGACTCTGCTGGACATGGTGGAAACTTCCAGCAGCTTTCCACAGGAGTCACCTCTGTGACCCCCCCTGCTACCAAAAACCAGGCTGTGCCAAACCAACACACCTATGTTATCTGTATTGTAGCCTGGCATGGATTTGGCTTCAAAATCTAAGTCACTAATACTATACTAATTTCAAGTTTTTCTGGTGAACTGGTAGGCAAAATATTTTACTATCGTGGTATTGATTTTCTGATGATGCTGTAAATAAAAAATAAACAGAGCATGCACTCTGAGAAAATTCTCAGAGCAGCAGTCCATCCTCCAAGAAATAAATATAAAAGAATGAGATTTTTTCACTTATGGTAGGGCAGAATCAGTCTCAAACATCAGTGCAAACAATTCATTATTACAACTCTACCCCTGTCAAGCTCTTATTACTTAACTTCCTCTGATTTTTTATTATTATTTTCAAAATCTTCTTATACATTTCCATACTTTTCAGTATCTAATGTTGATCATTCCTGTTTATCATTAGGAATCTCAGAAGGAACGCTCTTTACTCATGACCTCAAGGAACAGACAAGTTTTGTTCTCCCATTCATTTTATCAGTCTCAATGTTTATATTTTTGTCAGCATGGGTAAAAACACATGTATTGCACACATACGTTCTATCTCTTTCTAGGTCTTGGGTTTTCTACCGTCCTTCCTGGTTATTTGATGTATATTGGCTTTGGCCTAGAAAAAAAAATGGGATTTCTTCTGGTTAAAAGACCAGATTGGTGTAACTGTGAGCAAGACACTGCAACAGCAGCCTTGGTTTGCTGAGATACTTGTGAGGAAATAGCACTTTATACTTCAGGTCTGATGAATGGAAACTCTGACCACAAGAGTAATGTTGTTAGTAGATTAATTTAAAAAAATTAGCTAAACATTTTATTTTTTAGAAAATTAGATATCTAATTAGATACTATTAAGAAGATATCAATATATTTATATTTGTTAAAACGAATGTTCTCTTGCACTCCAGCCAGACAGGTATTTATTCTAGTAAAATAATAATAAAAAAACACCTCTCTGTGTTTGGGCAATGCATCTATTTCTCAGTCCAGGCTCTCTATGTATTCCATTACACAAGAGAAAACCCTTCAATTATAAGATCCTTAATTTACCCTGGAAATTTTATAATGGAAAGTGATTAATTACTTTAAGCAATCAGTTTACAGTTAATCACAGTTCTTTACTTAAACTGAGAAAGCAAAACGGGATCTCATGAATAAATATAAAGAAAAAAAAGAATATAAATATAAAATATATTGTATAATAAAACTAAAAATTAATTAACTAAAATTAACTAAAATTAATAAATAAATAAAATAGAAAGAAAAAATGCAAAACATCTTTTAGCTTCATAAAGATGAAGTTATCATTGAACTATTCCTTCAGATAGACATATCTTGTTAACATTATATCTCTTCATATGATTGTATGGAATACAATGCTGCCAGTTTCTCAGGACACTCAAGAACTTTGTGTTTTGAGCAACACCATGGTAATTTCACTGTGAAAACCCAAGGCACCCATGGTGTTGGATAGCAAATAGGCATTCTGTTTCAGAAGTCATGTACAGTACTTAAATGCCTAAATTCTTCTCCTGAATAAAGTTTGAGTAAAGTATTCCAGACATTGTGAAAAAATTGAAAAAGAAATTTTGAAGTCCTCACATTTTGACCATCAAATTCTCATGCTGTCCACGATTTGATCTGAAGTGGCTGAGTAATTCATGCCATACAGACTTTACTTAGCATTATTACTACTAATGGGCCACAGACCTGTGCAGCCAGACAGAGAAAAAAACACCTCAGCAGCAAAACTAAAATTTTGTAATTACTAGTTCTTACTGAAACAGAGGGGTCAGGAACGCCATCTCTCATCTGAGAGGTTGATAGCTGTTTGCATTGAGTAGTATGCAGGAAGAAAAGCAGTTTCAATTGTATGTAGAAGTTCTGCAAAGGGTAAAATTTGAAGAAATGTTCTAGATTAGGGAAAATGGCATTGGTGGCCACCCAGGTTGTGTTTATGCATCTTGGATTGAGCACACAGGAGATAAAAGAAAGGAATGTCACTATTTACATTGGCAGATGATGTTGCCTTTCTGCTGCAGTGGTGTCCTGCTTGTAAAGCACTCTGAGTGTCTTGTTAAAGCTGCTAAGTTTCAGCTGAGAGGGATCTCATTTGTGCCAGGGGCATTTGTCCTCCCCTAGCTCTGATAGACATAGAACGTTTTGCCATTAATGAAAATTTTCATCTGCAGTGCAGTTGCATCAATTGATGGGATTTCTTTCTGGCACTGTGGACTCTGAGGATTTTGTCTTTTAGTAAAAATTGATTATCCCTCTAGCTTTTCCTAGAAGGAGATATTCACATCTAAAACCTTTGTTACCAGAATGGATACCTCCTGTAAGGAATACTTTTCTGGTTTTGTATTGACTCAGCCCCTGAGGCTAACACATCTATTTGGAATTACAGATTGAGTAGGTTTGTAGGCTCAATTTAAACATCGGGTATGAGTGATGGGTTATGATAAGGAAAAGAGTGGCAAAAAAAAAAATCTGAAAGCCAATAAACTTTTTGCACTAATGATTGCCTTAGTCCCTAAAAAAAAAAGGAAAACTTCCTTAGCAGCAAAAGCTCAGTTGCAGCTGATGTATAATAGTTTCTGAAAGTTTTCTTTGGGTTTGCAGTTTGTTGTAGCTTGCAAAGGTAACAGGGACAGTAGCAGACAGACAGACTCGTGGGGGGACAGTAGGTGATCACATTGATCATGTTCAGCTGTGAAAACAGACATGAGAAGATTATGTAAATGAAAAGGGAATGATCAATAAAGGTTTTCTTAGGATGTTGTGACAACTGGCTAAGTGTTGTTTAATGTGGGCAAGCATAGAAGAAACAAATAGGGATGCACTGGTAACTGGAGATGTTGATAAGGAACTGTCACTAAGGTCCAGAGTAGAATCTGATATCAGAGGAAATTATTATAACTTGTCACAGTTCATTAGCAAGCAAGATACTGAATCAGAGTGGACATGAGACTGGACGTGTTTGCTCACAATCCAAAAAGAAGGAAGAAAAAAAGTAGTATTACAGAAAGAAAATTGAGATAACAGCCCAGTGTTGCTGCATATAAAATGGACGTATTTTTATCTACACAGCAGAAAAGGGGATAATTACAGTGTACAAAAGAGCATAAATCAACAAAGTTGTTCTTTGTCAGTCAGAATACAGGGGGAAAAGGGCACTTTAAAGTGTTAAATTATATATGAAGATGGTTTGGGGCTACAGCAGCATGCCAGACTACAAAATACCAAGATTAAAATGATGATGCTGTAACCTCTATTGGACTTCACTGGACCTATGATAGTTTACACAATCTGAAGTCTGACATTTTCCAGGGTGCTCTGAAACACACCCCAGAATTTCAAACAGCCTTAAAGGAACACACACTCACCATTCTTATTCCATTGTGTCCCACATTGCTTTCACAGACCTGTAAAACTTCCTGCTGGCTGAAGAGTTGCCACTACCCCACACATCTCTGATGCCTTTTGTATCACCTCTGCACCATAAACATTTCATAGAATTGTGACTGGAGGGATGCAAGAATAGGAATAATTAACAGTGTTCTTATAGGAGAAGACAAAAGTACAAAAAATATTTTAAAAGATCAATTTCTATGAAAAAATGACAAAATTATACAGCACATTGCTAGGCAAACAAAAATACAGGGAAAAACTCATGATTCTTTGTCAGCAAGGAATTTATCAGCAAATTTCAGGATTATAGTAATCAAAACAAATAGCTCTCAGATTCATCAAATTTGTATGCAATTATTTCACATAATAAGAACAGCATAGTAACTCTGTCCATACAAATTTCTACTAAAATAAGAAATTGTAATCTAGTTAATAAGAGACCTCTTCTTATTTAATGTTTCTTGGCTATTAAATCCCTAAGTTCCAGGAAGATTCTGATGATTTGTGCTATCAAATAGGGAGTTTCAGGTTTTATTTTGCCTTGTTATGAATGTATTTTTAACCTGGTCGTTACTGAGTTAAACGTTCTTTATATGTGTGTGCAATCTAAATACCAAATACAGATGCAGTTGAATGCATAGGATGAAAGTGTGCAGTTAATTTATATTTTTTTTTTCCTTCCAAGCAATAACTGTGTCGAGAAAGAAGCATGATTTTAAAAGTTAACTTTGCACAAGGGTGTGATTTTGTGAAAATATGATCTTAATCAGACAAATTTAAATTCTTTGATCTGGTAAAATGCCTGTAAGCAGTAAGTTACTTCATCAAAACTTCAGTTAAGCATCTCTTTCACTTCAGGACCTTTGAGGAGACTTGAGATTCATCTGGTAATAGGAATTAGCTTGCCCACACTACAAACTTGCAGAAAACAGACTCTGAGGTGAGGCATATTTGGGTTCCTAACAGGTTTTTTAATTGCAACCGAATATAGAAACCCCAAACTGTCAGAATCATGATGGTGTTTCCCTTGGCTTTGGCTGAACAGATGTGAAATCGACCTCATTTTTTATTACAGAGGTATTTCTGAATTATTTAATGTCTTTGTGTGTTTTAACACTGGGAAGGCAGAGTTTAGTTATTGTTAAATCTACTCAGTGTCTGTAGATTATCTATGCCCAAGTCATGGGTCAGACACATCATAAAACTGGTCCAATCAGCAGGGGTAGATTTTTTTCATTTAATATTAAATTCTAAGAAAATGCTGCATCAGTTTCAGATTACAATGGTATAAAGAATATGATGTAATACTGTTCCTTCTGTTTAATTGAATTGTGTCAAGTGTTTGAAATCACAGGCAGTACTGTATGATGACAATGTCTTAAAAGACATTTTATATAGGGGTTTTGTGCCTTAAAATGGATGGTAAAGGATTTTAATTAGTCACATCAACTTGGATTAAGGCAGGAATATACAAGGGTGCACCAGGTTTGTGCATCCAAAGGAAAACTCATGAGAATTTAATGACGGCTTTTCTAGAGGATGGGATGCTGGTCTTATTTATTTATTCATTTCTTTATATTTAAAAGAGCACCAAAGAGTGCTTATCCTGCACTGAGTCCCCATGACAGACACTTAAAACATAATACATGTGATTAACACTATTAATCAACAGCACCAAAGATTTAGGAGTTACCTTGTTTGACTTTAAAAGTTTCTTAATAAAAAGATATCTGTTGTGACAAAATTTCTGCTACTGGTCATTGACCTTATCCACCTTTCTACTGCTTACATTTAAATTGCTGTTTTCAGGTAAAGAAAACAACATTTCAAGCATGGAAGCTATTGCCATTGTTCTCCATTAGGCTGTGGATTCTAGTCACTGTGTGAGATATAAAGGGAATAATGATATTCTTTCTGGGCCCAAATTAGCAGGTGTTTTAAGGTAAAACATGGGTGAGTCTCCTATAACCAGACTGATGTCGCAAACGAGATAGCTAAAAAGTGCCTGTGGTTATCTTGAAATGAATTTTTATTAGAATTGTGTCCAGTATACTATATTACATGGTGAGGACACCCAGGGTAAATAGAAAGTGATGGAGTTTTTTTTATTCTCCATAGCCTCTGTTCAATTGTTCTTAGTAATTTTATTTATATTTATTTTTTCTTTTATAAAAATGAAATGTTGAGAGTGATATTTCAAACTGCTTATAACCTGTTTTTTCCTAATAGAGTTAGACTACATTTAAAAGTACAGGACCATGTCTGATGGGGTCTTTAAGCTCTGAGTCCTTTTCCTTGTCTCTATGTTCATCATCCATGTCATATTCACTATAGCTATAATTACCTACCTGATCATATTTACAGGTGATCCAAGTCAACTGCTCACAGTTGTGTTCTCAATTTCCTTTCCATAATGGGAATGGGGCTGTTTGTTGTCTTAGGATCTTTTTTTCTTGTATGACTGGATCGTGATCAAGCCAAACATTTGGTTTAAAATCACAGAGATCAGGGAATTTTTTTGACCACCGTTTATCTATAAACAACTGTTTGTAGTTTTAAACTCCTTGCTTTAGAGACTTTACTATACAAGCCATGGGGTTTTTTTACATGATTAAAAGAAATGGATATTTTTTCCATGTATGTCTGAGTTTAATTTTACACACCAGACTTATTGTTCCATTTAAAGAATTTATTTTATCCCTTTCATTTTATTTAGTTACAAATCTTCAAACTTGGGACGAAGTGTGATGGTTATTTTCACAAAGCTATCCAAAAATGAGTAAATTAGATGCTTATCAAATATAATATTAAACAGAACATGAAATTCAAAATGTCAATATTTTCTACCTGAAATTGAAAGATATTAAAATCAGTTTAGATATACATGTATAATACTAATATACTAAGTGAAATTATTTTTTTAAAAACTTTGGAATTATTTGGTATAGCTACATTATTGTAGTCAAAGTTAAAGTAATTTAAACAGCTCTCCCTCCACAATTTCAAGAACATCAGAGCATAACAGCTTCTCTCTGAAAGTAATAATAATAATTTTTAGCAAAAGAGCTGCACTCTCCATTTGGAGGCTTTTATGAGAGATCTAAGTGTCTTCATGCTGTCCACACTATTTCATCTTACTGCTGAAAGTGGCTCGGCTTCATAAAGAGCAGGGGACTAAAATAAAAAAAGTGTTTTAGTAGATCTTGAACTATTTCTGTATGAGTTAACCTGGACCAGAGGCAGTTTGTCACAGTTTCTTATAACATCTGCTGCTTTTCTTCATCTTGCTACAGACAGTGCATCCCTGTACTTCGGATCCCTGATTTTTTTTTCTTTTTCTTTGAATTTCTAAGTATTTCTGCTTTGAATAAAATCATGACAGTTGTTAAAAATTGACCTGATTAGTCAGTATTTGTCATAGAGCATTCACCAGAAGACCACCAAGCCAATTCTTTGTAAAGCTGTCTTACTGAGTCACTCAAATTTACATCTGTCTAATAACAACAGGACATAGTGCTGCTTACAAAAATTTTTTATTAATCTTTTTAACAATGTAGAAAACTCATATCAGTATTTTTCAGGTTTCATAAACGATTTTGCTTCTTAGAAAAATTATTAAAAAAATAGGATTTCACTTTTCTTAAGTCATGTGCAATACTATGACCAATCTGCAATCTCAGTGCTGTCTAATATTCTTACTTCCTGTGTTCATTTCTTAGCCTTATTCAGGTTTGGGGAGGATGAGGAACAGCAGAGGAAAGAGGAGGCAAATAATTCCTTGCAGAAACAAACATCGGTGTATTAAAAAAAAAATTAGTCTCTTTCTTTGGTGGAGTTCTATGTGATTCCCATGTTGAATTATACAGCACTTAAATTTGTTTTAGGTAAATGTGTAAACTAAAAAGAAAAAATATCAACATCTAATTTCATTGCTTGACTCACTAACTTTTGTTAGAGTCAACTTTTTTTCAGAAATAACAATGGCATTAGTGAAATCACATCAGAAATATTATAAAAACATTAAAATCCTTTAATAGACAGAAGTAAGACTAAGAGGAAAGCTCACAAAGGTAGAAGTAATATATTTCCATGAAAAAAATCTCTTTCTTCAAGGGAAGAAAATGAAGCCCAAGATGAGAATGATTCTTTTCTTGTAGTGATGTCTGTTCTTTTCCCTTGCTACTGCTAAGCCACAAAGTAAATGTGCAGAAAATGAAATTAACTCTGACATACCCATCTCATATCATCTAAATACAGGCTGACATGAAATAGCCAATAGAATCAATTGAATCAATAGTCTCTTCAGAAAAGCAGTGAAGTAAAACCAAGAAGCTAAATTATGAATAGGAAGAGCAGTATTGAAGGATAAAGCCTGAAAAGGCTTCATTATGTTTTTCACCTGCTTGTTTTGCAGATGTTTATATTTATGCCCAATTTGTAGGAAAAATCACATTTAATTATAATTTCTATATCACTTTCTAGAACAAGACTTTATAATAACAGAAGCAGCAGTTCACATGGAGATGATGCAGTGGCTGGCATCAGCACAAACTCAAAATAGGTGTAAGATACCTATTCCTTCTCCTTTCCTGTCCTGTCATAGTCCTCCAAGCTACTTTGCCAACTCATCTCATTCTGCTCTTTCCCAAGAATGGCAAGAAGCACAAAATGAAAGCAAAAATACAGGTTGCAAAAAGTGTACATAACATTATGGTATTTTTCCTAGCAAGTTCATCAGCAGCAGGAAAACACCCTTCAACTGCCTAGTCAAACAGGATTCAGTAGAAAGAAGCATTGTGAATTGTGAATTCAATAGCCTAATTTCACTATTTAATTTTTTTTTTTTTTTTTTTGAGATAAAGATTTGAATATTTTTTGACTCTTTCATATATAGTGGTGAATACATTCTTTCAAGATTTTAATTGCTTCAATATACACATATTCTGTAAAGTTTCTTCATAATCTCTTTTCCTTACCTCATTTGACCCATTTTTTCTGCAGTTACGTTCTTTTAGATAAGATCTGTTTCAATGCAGAGGAAAACTACTGCTAAAATACTCAAATAGTCATAATTCTGACTATTCATAAAACATACATACTATGTTTTTCTATATTTTAGCAGCAAGGCTGTTTTATAGTCTTGTTAAAACCTGATTTGTTTGAAAAAGTTTGCATATTTCAGAAAAGCAGAAATGAATGGAAGTCCTTTATAAAGTCTGACCTCCTCGTTAATTTTTGTGCAAATTCTAGCTGAAAGTATCGTGCCATTTTGACCATGAAACAGAGGACATTTTCATAGTTGTCTGAAGTGCTTAGTAATTTCTGGCTTCCCTGTGAAGTTAAGTTGATCTGACTGGGGCTGAGGAAGAGATCGAGTGTTTGGTTATCCTGAGTGACGGTGAAGTCATCCCTTGCACAGAGCCAGGCAAGAGTGCTCAAAGAAGGAGGCAAACTCAGGAGCTCCTCTGCTCACCACTCCTAAAAGACTGCTCTCAGTAGATATTTTTTTATTTGCTTCTCTTTTATACCATTCACCTTATTTCCTTTTAGAGTTTTTATGTGTCTGATGTCCGGAGCAAAGCCAAATGTGCATTAACGTTGAGTTAAACGCGTAGGAATCTTTACCCTTTTATTACCATTTTGTTGTTGAAAACAAGCAAAACAGCCCAAACATCCACTAACACTCGTGGTTCCCTTTTCACATATGCTAAAAAAACCCACTTAATTGTAACAGAAAATCCAGAGACAATGACAACAAGCACTTTTTCCCAAAGGCTGTGGCACAGATGATGTCTGCTATTATTAAGATCTAGCTGTAACTCATCCATCTGTTCTCTTCTTGTGTGTGCCATACCAGGTTATTCATAACTGAAGGCTGAATTAAAAAAAAAAAAAAAAGACATTTTGCTTCTTTACAATAACCTTCAATGACCACAGGACACTCTATTAGGGTCTTCTGTTTATTGAAAATGAGAAGTTTTGTACACTTCTGTGTCCTTTCATTTAGAGAAGCAGCCTTGTACTTCCAATGGATTTTTGCACTTGCTGAGTCCTAAGAGAATCGAGTCAAAATGAAGCAGCTTGCTTAATGTCTGTGAGATGCATCCTTTAAATTTCCTTTTAGTAGGTTTAAGTGAAATGTATTTCAGGCATCTGAAGAAGGGGAGGAAATAAACCAAAAGAAAAAAAACCCAAACCAAATACATGAGAAACAAGCCACAGTCTTCCAACATATTTTGCATCCCATCCAGGCAGATGTTTGACCTTAAGACATGTAAAGCAGATGGATTTGATCTGCTCTTGATTTCCCTGTAATTTTGTCTGGGGAGATTAGAGATGATCATCAGGAATTTAGGTAAATATTAGAACTAGCTAGTCAAAAGCAAAATGTTGGAGAATATTGTAATATACATTTCTAAAACTAGATTAATATTTTCACCAATTGTATAAATTCCACTGAAGCATTATAACAGCTTGTGTTTAAATGTGTGTGATAAGCCTTTCAGAATATAATGAGAATACTTCTAATTAGGGATGTGATTTTCTTAAATTTGTTTATAAATCTAAGGCTAGTGTCTAGTTTGAGACTAGACTGAAGAAGAACTAAAGTCTTTTATTTTTTCCATTTTATAGTGCACTGGATATGTTATTTTATTGCAATGTGTGCTTTATTACCTTAACAAAGAGCAACTGGAGTAAACAGTTAGTCGAACCTGGCATCCAGTTTACATGGGCAGGGCAAAATCTGAGGCATCTTAATTACTTCTCCCAACTCAGTTGTTGCAGTGCCTTAAAGCTGCACTGTCTCCTTTAGGCACCCACTTTGCCACTGTTGGGGGTAAGGACAAAGTTTTTTTCCTCCTTCTAAATTTCAGTGATCCAATAAGAAGGAAAAAAATAAGTATTTTCTTTCTTTGATGCTTGTGTTTGAAAACTAATTGTCGTTTTGGATCATCAAAATATTTTTAATACAACTTCAGGGTTATATTTTATTTATGTAATAGCGGCAATTGAGAAACGTGGAAGACAAATTAAAAGCACTATGCAAGGTGAGAAGAGAATTGCCTTTTTTTTGGCACAAGAAGCAAGAATGGCACACAGACCATGAAAGTTGCCAGCAGAGCCCATCTGTTAAGCAACAGAATAAATCAGATGCTGCAAGGTTCCAGTGATTGCAGGAAAAGCAAACACTGAGAAGGGGCGAATAAAGGCAGCAAGGTCATTTTCACCTCAAAGGTCTAAGGGAGTTTCTTTTCTTTACAAGCTGCTCTTAAGTTGGTTCTTTCCTGCACAGGACTGTGATTGATTGGTCAACCTAAAAAAGACCCAGTCTTTGCATCTCTGCCTGTGTCTGGGTGTCTGGTCAGTCTCCTGAAACTTCAAGGGCAGTATCCTCATGGCAGCGGCCCTTTGTTGGAGCGTGGCTCTTGACAGATTTCACTCTTGGATCTTTTCAATGCTTGCTCATGTGCGCAGGTGCTACCCTGGGACTCCAAGGAGCTGGGAACTTCTTTAGTTCCCAGGTTAGGTCTTTAGTTCACTTCTTTGGATAGAAATTGTTTTTCAAAAAATTTTCAAGAAATTCAGTCTTGAGCACAGATATCTTACTTCATACATGTGAGATATGCTTGAAAGACACAAGTCTTGAGGAAACTTTTTCTTTTTCCCTAGCAAACCCTTTTCTCTAATTGATACAGTCTTTATCATTTTCAGGCCCTGCATTTATGATAACCATTAATGTGAGTCCTCTGGTTGTCAGCCAGGAAAGAGTAAATTTTTCTTTTTTGTGCTGTAGCCATGACAGGGAGGAGCCTGAAGCCTCTATGGATATGTCTAGGTTGTTATTCTACACTACCTCAGGTCACCAGGTGGAGAGTGGAAGTGAGGAATTCTTGCTTCAAGAAGAAGGCAGTCATGGCTTATGGCCAGGGAAAAACATTTTAAGACAATAAATGTTCTCTCTAATTTAAAAAGCACACTGTAGTCTGGAATCAGGCCCACAATGGCAGGATCTTGAGGAGTTTTAGAGCTTCACTTCTAAGACTGTCTAGTTCTTTTATTCTGACACCTCTGATCCGCAACACACCCTTCCAATGTCAAAATTACACAAGATTTTGCATTGTCAAGGCTACTTTTGGCTGTTGTAAGCTATTCTTGGCATGGACTTTAGGCTGTTAGTTATCATGAAGAACTGTAGTCCAAAATAGTTATTTTATAAATTTTTTAGAAAATCATAGAAAGAAAAATCACAGAAAGAAAAATGATGGAAAGAAAACTTGATCTGCTTGATCAAGTCACAGAGAAGAACCAATCAAAAAAATTTCAGTGCAGAAGGGAGTGAACTGAAACTAAGTGTATAGTTAAAGTGTAGTGTGTCTATCTGAGGCTCAAGAAATCTTATAGTTACTTTTGGAATTAGATTCCCTACCTTAACACCTACCAAATTTTAAAAGATATATTATTGCTTTTTGTATGAAAAATAGTCGCAGGGAAAAAATATGTGTATGTTTCCCCAATGGAGAAAAAAAGTAATAATAGAGTACAGCCCTTTTCTATTGAATTGTCTAAAACAGCAAATATTTCTAAAACCATGGATATGTTTATTTAACTTTTTTGACGCCTTTTGAGAGAAAAGAAATTCCTATTGAAGATCGTGAATAGTGATTTTACAAATTCTACTCTACAGCTCACATCATTCTATGCATTCATGACCTTCTAGTTCTCTTTGCAAGTGACTGTAATTCTCAAGTTCTTCAAGCAAGATATAAAAGTAAAAATGAGTGTGTGTGTATATATATATATACATATTCATGTATATGTTATCTGTACAATGAAGCATCCAACTGTAGTTTTCACTGCAAATGTATAGAACTTTTCTTCTTCTGTTGAATGCCTTTCTCTTTCCACCACAAGCTATGCTGATGTGTATTTGTCCTGGACCAGACTTTCTGAAAATGGTGACCAGAAAAAGATTTTTTAAAGAAATAACAAAACAGTTGCTTAATTCAGTCAATTAAATGAGATTCCAGCTCATACAGTTTAATACTGAGCTTATTTTTAGATGTTTGCAGGAAAACTGGAAATAGTCTCAACCTAGATGATCTGGAGCAGCTGCTTCAATGTGTCTGGCAGTAATAAAAGGTGGAAGCTGTATAAGTTGATGGGAAAAAGCCTTGAGTAAATGAAAGGTGAAATTAAATGAGTATTGTTTAGATAGTATCCAGTATATTGAAGTGTGTGAAGATGGATTAGCACTGTTTGTTACTAGTCTCTGTTCATATTATTTGACATTTTGATAGAAAATGCTTTTTCAGAGTCTTAAATCACTAAGGTAATCATTTAATGATGAGATATTGAAGAATGTTTTAGAAAAAAAAAAAGATAAATACTTGAAATCTTTTCTATAAAAATGTGGGTTTCCAAATTTTTCATAGAGCTGAAAAACTTTCTGTTAATAATTTAAATTAAAATACACTACAGTAAAATGAGAAAGACCATATACATATGCATGCTTTAAAAATATAAATGAAAATGATATACTTTAAAATTGACCTAAAAGAGACAAATGTTCCTTCATCTAAAATATTTAGAAGAAGAAAAATGAACATCTGTACAGATTTTTTAGCAGTCTTTCTTTCACAGGTTGAATCAGTAAAGACAGGAGGAAAAACCAAACAGAGAAGCTCCGTTGAAATTTCAGCTTTTGTCTCTCTTTTCCAGGGATGTTTTTTTTCCCTCTATAGCAATATCCAGCTCTTTTATGAGGTTCCAATGGCTTCTGTGACAGAGACTTCTCCAGCAGTGAAAGGTATAACCCTCCTGTCTATCTGTGAGGAAAACTCAAATAAATGTCCTGATCAGCTGTCACTCTGCATCTCTCATCACCAAACACTGAGAAGATGGAGAAGATTGAGAAGATGGAGAGCAGTGTGTGTGGTTTTGGGGGATACTCTTAGCAAACTCTGACAGCAAATTGAGGGAGTTAAGGAGAGGCATTAATAATGCTGGGTTGTAAATAAATTTAGAATTGTCTGTGGTTCCCAAGGCCACAAGGTCACAAGTTCTTCCCCATGCTAAGGGATCAATGTGGCATTGCCCCTCACTCGGGGTCACCAAATGTGGAATTTGCAGGCAATCCTGACATGGGAAGAGATGAGAATCTTGACTCCATGTTTCAGAAGGCTGGTTTATTATTTTATGATATCTATTACATTAAAAGAAAATGATATATTGAAAGTATGCTAAAGAATAGAAGAAAAGGATTTCATCAGAATGCTTGAAAGGAAAGGAACGGAATGAATGATAAGAAAACCTTGTGACTGCTCACAGCCTCGACACAGGACACATGTGTCTGTCATTGATCATCAAATAAAAACAATTTCACATGCTGGGTAAACAATTCTCCAAATCTCATTCCAAAGCAGCAAAACATGGAGAAGCTGAAGCTTCTCAGAGGAAAAGATCCTGGCAAAAGGATTTTTCAGAAAATATGCCCATGACAGATCTCCAGAGAATCCATCAGAATATTGGTGATTTTAAGCCCTTGCTCTTTGTTAGCAGTGTTTGGAGTCAGGACCTGTGTGCAGTGGCAGTCTCCCACCTCAGAACAGCACGTGTGTCATCTCTGCTGCGCCTCATGAGCGCAGCCTGAAGTGCAGAGCTGAAATGCCCTGCATGATGTGCTCCCTGCCTTGGCTTGGGTTCATGCTGCTGGGCGTGACACCAATAACAGCAATCCCATCAGTGTGCCTGCCCTCACTGGCTTCTGAGAAACCTCCAATATCTTGGGCATTTGCTCCTTTTCACAGCTGATTTCCTGGCAAAAATCATTGCTTTCCCTGGATTAAGATTTATGTAGAGTGATGCCTTCACCATCTAGTAATCTTTGCATCCAGTCTTGAAGAAAAGACTGTGAGACAATGTGTATCACTTATAATGACAACATCTTTAAACATAAATATCCAGATTAAAAAAAAGCTCATCATTAAATCCCCAAAATACTTTATCACTCTACAAACCACCTAACAGCTATGTGTGCCTCTGCTTGATTGTCTGCCTGTGGCTTTTATTTCCCAATTGAAATTAAAAGCAGGACAGCTTTCAGTAGTAGCTGAGATTTTATAATACACTCAACTTTACATCAGCACATTTTTGTATTCTGGATCACATCCTCATGCTCCCTCAGTCCAGGCAGTTCTATTTGAGGAATAGAGGTGATCAGCTTGTGTCTTCCTAGTGCATAAGATTAAGCAAAGTAAACCATTAATCAAATAGATATGCAAATTAGAAATAATAATATGAGGTGTTAGATAACACAATCTGCATGCAATAGCAGCTGGATCTCTCAGGAAATTAATTTAGCAAAAAGTCCATATTTAACAGATTGCGTGGTGGCATTAAGAATGAAAATCTAGCCTATTAATCATGCAAGAAATTGCAAATAAATTGTATTTGTTAATTTCATAGTGAAGAGGTTTTAAATTAAAGAATTAACCATTTTCTTGAACCTTTATTTCTAAGCAATTGTAATTCAGAGGCAAGTGAAATGCAGTTTTTATGGGTTAAAAACTGTTTTCTATACAATATATTTTAATTTCCTACGAATGCTTTCTTTGAAAAAATAAAAAAGAGGCACAGACCTCAAATTATGTATCAGTTTGTTTCTCACAATATTTTTCTCCTGGCTCCTTTGTTTATTTGTATCTCATCTTCCCCAAGCAACATGGTGCTTTTGTCTTCTGTTGTGGATTCTGGAAAATTAGGCTTTGTCCAGATTTTTATTCATTTGTGATGAAAGTATTTGATTTGTCTCTGTCTGTTTTTAACATATGAATGGAAAATCATAAAGGATACTTTATTTGCAAGTGCAAGATGTCAGGTCATCTGGAGCTGCTTTTATTATTTCCTCTGCATTTTTTAAGGCATAAGGATTACTTTTAAAATTTGCCACTGCCACATGAACCTTCAAGTGTAAACTGAAAACTACCCTAAATTATATTTCAACGTTGAATAAAAAGTGGAAGAAAAATTGGAGAATAAGTGTCTATTCTCAGCATTTTAATTGAAATATTCAATGTTATCACTGCCATCAAGTAGGTTTCCTTGAGTCTTTAGAGAGGGCTCTGAAAGTCCATCCCTACTAAGTGGAGATGAGACAGATAAGACCTGAGCGGTCAATATTTCTGATGAGGGATTAATTTAGTGGATGATCTTCAAAGAACTTTTTTCCTTTTTAAACTTATTGACTAGATAATGCACTCATTATGAGTCAGTTAATTTAGACTTTACAAAGTTTAGTTGCCTTGAAATTATGAGCCTAGTCTAAGTAACAGATGATGTAATTTATTTTGATAATAGCTCAAGAGACAGATTCTTTCCTAGACAGTGCTCTTACCTTTACACCTTTATTTTAGGGTGGGAGTTACTGGTTCTGTGAGGTGCTATTTTCTCTACAAGGAGAAATTAAAAGAAGGTGCTTAAGTTTCTAGACAGCAAAAATTAGATGAGCTTTTTCCATTAAGAAAAATATCATTTTCAAGGCCAAAGTCTGACCAAGCTTCTATATTAATTTCAGGTTTACTTTGGATTGTCTCCAGTTTTGCCTCAACTAATTTCAGTGGTACCTTAGAAATCCATGCATCCTCTATGCACTAATGGAATCTGAAGGGGGAAAAAAAATCTCATCAAATTGCAGTAGTAAGGTGATACTTCACTACAAATTGAATTTTAATATAGTGTATGAAGTCCTAGTCTTACATAAATGTAATGAGTGCAACTTTATGCCCATCTTATGAGCGTTTGTTATACTTGCCTTCCAAAACAGTTGCTAAACCTTTACAAATTTTATCAGTTATAATATTAAGAAGTCCAGTCTTATTTGTGTAATAAAATATATTTGTTCCCTCCTATCCATTGTGTTATTTTAAAGCATGCTATTTTTTTATTTGCTTTTTTGTAATGACAAATGCTATTTTAGAATTCCCAGAGCTCTACTTTCATACTTAAAAAGCAGAACTATGTTCCAAATGATTTTTAAAGGAGGACAGTTTTGAAAGCTACCCCTTACTTTCCTTCTTACAGTACTCTTCAGTGAGATTTGATTCAGAGCAACTGTTTACAAGTAAGTGATTTCTTGTTCTACTATCAGAAAGTGAAGATCAGGTTTCATAATATTCTAAAATAACCTCTGCATGCTGTTTCAGGAGTATTCCAAATTTTCTCAGCACCCACATAATTTGCACATTTTTGTTATGCTAATAGGAATGCAGCATTATGCATGGTGTCCTTTATCCTGGTGTGTTGTGTTTCATGCATTGTGCTTGTCTTTCCCATCTGATAACAGAGCATATTAAAACATCTGTCCTTGTGTTACAAGTATTTGTTATTTGTAGGAGACAGGAAATAGAAATATGAAATTAGTTTTCATTATGAATCGTACTTGCCCTTAAAAGAGGTTGCTAGATATTGCATGTTTTTCTGTTTCAGAGTAAGAAGTGAGATTATATCACATTACATTGATTAGAAATTCACTGTTAAAATGAAATTTGCTTGGAAAAAAACACCCATCATTTGTTTCTCTGCATTAAAATAGTCAGGATTTCTCTGTCTCTCTGAAGGCAAGTACAGTCAGGATTTCAATCAGCTTTAGCATGTGTGACAATTGAAGTGTGTCACGAGTTATATGAAACAGCTCAGATAATGGTTTGTTTTATAGGATTAAATTTATGCATTGGCTGTATTTGTATGTGTCTGGAATCTTTTAACATCAAAGAAATTAAAACAAGTTTAGGTAAGCCACCAGCAAGATTGCTTTGGTCAAAATAAAGAGTGTCTTCTTCTTTGTGATGTTTGTTTGCAAAGATTACTATCAGATGAATTTCTAATAATACTGGGGAAACTTATTCAAGGCACAAATAAGCCTAATAATACCTGTGCTAAAGGCTTTTCCACTGGTCAAACTTTGCAGCCCTCAAAAAGTGGATCAGAGTTTTTCTGAGTGTGAGGGGGATTTTTACTATAGATAAATTATTTAGGATCAAATAATCAGCGTATTGATGATGAGATTTAGAAGATCATTGTAATTTTCAAGTTTTCCTTCAGTATAGGCTTTGATTTTTGATCGTTTTATTACTTTTTTTTATCCTATGACTTCTTTTCTTGAGATCCTCATGGTAAACTCACTGTACTTATCCTACAGGCTTTTTTCCCCTGTATTTTTGTTTTGGTTTGGGTTTTTTTACCTGCTGAAAGAAATATGTAAGATAGATTAGCTCACACATGGCACCCTTTAAATCATTACAGCCTTCTTGAAATGAAGTCATGGACTGTGGGAAAAATAACCCTGAACCTTTCTGTTGGAGAATATGGGAACATTTTTTTGTCTAGCAAAAAGAATTCATTCTCTCTCTCCCCCTCGAGACTTTGATTTCTATTTGGAATTTATATATGGCAGCAGAGCCACATGAATACTTGACTAACTCAAATAGTCATGTAAATCAAATTGGTTTTTAACCCCCAAAAAGTTTATGTTCAGATGAATGGATATCCAAGTCTTTTTCCAGTAAAGCCTTTTGTATAAGAGTTAATTTTTAATTTTTTAGCTGTTAGCTGACTCCAAGAGATAATTCAGAGTGTATCAAACACAAAAATATGGAAGCAGGAAGAATGACAGCTATCCTGCCTTATTGACAGTGCAACTTCTAGCACTAAAATGTTTTAAAGTGCTCTAAAAGGCCAAATTTTCTAGACCTCTTCTTTGCTTGGTTTAATAGTTTATTGCTTGGAATTCTGCTGTAAGTCTTAATCCCTTTGTTCACACCATGATAAAATAGGAATGATATCTTTGAAATCCTGTCATACTAATGTTTCATTCATATTAGGGATGGTGAACACATTGTTGTGCTGTCCTGGGAAATGGCTTTGATTAGGTATAGGTAATGTTTCCCAAGTTTCTATAGCAACCTATAACAAAATAAAAATCTATATTTTTTCAGTGTCAACCCACATTTTTTGTTATAGATTTTATAGGTATATATGATATAATATATTTATATAAAATCTATAACAAAAATTGTGGGTTGACACTGACAAGATTCTGGCACCCACCAAAGCCCCTCTCTCACTCTCCTCTGCAGCCTGACAGGAGAGAGAAAATTTAACAAAAATATATATATATATGTTCTGTCTGATATTAGTCTAGACTGCAATCTTTCTGTGAAATCTAAGGCAAGAAGTGGCAAGAGGAGACTAGAAAATTATATAGATTTTTGATTACAATAAGTAATTCTTTTCATTCTGTTTGAGCAGCTTTCACACTAAAATTTTCTCATTGTACTGGCTGTCAAACTTAGAGTACTCTGTTATTCAGCTGCAAGCCAGAACCTGAACTTACAATAATTCATAAACTAAGTAAATGTGGCCAGAGGCCCCGGGTGTCCATTTTATTCTGCATATCAGTACACTGCTCATGCACTGCTGTGGGATAGTAAAGGACGCTGGTCAATTTAATTTTCATTTGAATTCCATGATTTATGAAGTCAAACTACAAATTTGAGGTCCATCTGCCAAGAGCATCCTCCCAGGTACAGCTTAGGTTGAGGAGCTCTGATCTCCTGGGAGCTCATGAACTGGGGCTCAAGGCAGGAGTTAGGAAAGGCAGTGACAAAAGTTACCTACAATTAATTCCCTTTGGTTTGCAGTACCATTGGCTGCTGTATCATATGCAAATGTGAGCAGGGACAAAGGATGGCGAAACAATTCCCAGCTCTACAGAGGTACCTGCCTTGTGTTGTCTTGATTTTTTAAGATTTTCTAAGCATATTGATATTTACATTCTTGTAACAAACTTTCTCACACACTTTATGTAAATAACGTATTGTTTTACATTCTTTTGGGAGGAGGAGAAATTTGAAATTTGATGAACTGTTGGTTTGTCCAGTGTCATTGGAGAGGTGACACTTTCACCCTCCAACCCACTGTCACTTTTGGAAATCTATAAATGTTGGAATCAAAAATTAAAAAGTCTCTTTTTATCTTAAAAAGAGCAGCATGTCCACATTGTGTTATTTCGTGTCCTATAATAACAGCCTTGGTGTGTCCTCTCCCCAAATAATATGAAAAATTTAGAGTATTTGTACTCTGCTGTCATGTGGACACACGGATGAGAAGAAAAATCCTCTAGATCCAGCTCTCTCTTTATAAATGTGTGAGATATTTTGGGAAAAATGTGCTTGCAATGAGTTACCAGGAGAGTGGTTAGAGAGGAGCAGGGCTGAAATGCAGATGATCCCTAAAAAGGAAGGGAATTGTGGGGTTAAGTGTGGATGTACAGGCACTAAAACTGCGTCAGGATTTGGAGATGCACAGTAAATTGTCTCAAACACCAGCAAAGAAGGAAGTTCCCATAAGATAAGCCAGCACAATGGACAAAAATGGCCAACAGAAAGGAAATAATTTCAGGCCTACCCAAAGATGACAAGTTTGGAATTAGCAAAGGGGACAAGATTCCACTGTGCAGACTTGTGGGAAAAGTGCAGACACAACACTAGGAAGATGCCAGACCTGGTGAGGAAAATCTGGCTAACATCCAGACAAAAGTCCCCAGAATGGCAAACTGTGATGAAGGAATGCCCTTAAAAACATGCCCTGCCAGGCTGAGGGAACAGCACCTGCACCTTGTGGATACCCATGACTTGGGCTGTTTAAAAGTGGAAGAGGGCTGGTGGGATGCTGCAGGAACAGATGTGTTGGTAGTTACCTTTCTGCTTAATCTGTCTCTCTGCCTCTCCCTACTCCTCTGCCTTTCTATCTCACATTTACTGTTAAATGCAATCTGTACAATTGGCTTTGGCTGATGGTCTCATTTCCACCTTAATTCAGGCAGAAGCTTCTTGTAAGAATTGGACCCTAATATTATTTCAGAAGTGATATCCTAATATTATTCCAGTGTGTCTTAATACTATGTTAGCTGGTGTTCTGAATGAAACTGCTGTAACTGAAAATATTTATGGCTAACAACAATTTATTCATAGAATTAACTGGGAAAAAAATGTGGGTTTAAGTAAGAAAAACTGCATCAATAAATCTAAGCAACATTTCAAGGAAAAGAAATTGTTTCCTTACTCTGAGATTTCCAGTTTACTGAACACTTCATAGCAACAATATTTCCATAAAATACTGTAGCATGTTCTTATTGTCTCCTCTTTAAAGGTCAGATGTTTAACATGACCTGAGGTTTTTGTAGTCTTGGTAGCATGAGTATATTTAGTATATCATTAACATGAGTACATTTAGTATATCATTAACAAAGTATCTTGATACAGGTGCAAATGAATGCAGGAAGAAAGGAAGATAAAGATACTACTGAGACTGCAAATGATGAATCTTCATTCAAAAAAAAGATCAGCACTTCATATCTCAGACATGGAGTTTTAAGACAATACCAGTCTAGAATGATTAGAGGTTTGAATATCAGAAAAAAAAGTCACAATGCTTGATCATCACTTAGCAATTAACTGATACAAATTGAAAATATCTAAGGATTATTTTATCCTTCAAATAAAACTGATCTGATAAAAATGTTGGGAGGAAAGGGTTAAAACCAGAAGAATTTGCAGGGAGGGAACAGTTCTTGCTCAGAAAGTGACCTTGCAGCTCAGAATGCTAAGATTGTAGGTGTGGGAAAACTCCACTTATTATGCCTAGTGTTGTTCATCTTCTGCCTCTTTTGGGAATTAGGAATCCTGAGTGACATGCTTGAACCTCCTCCTGGGAGAGGGAGAGATCATAAAAGCACAGCCTTGTTATAAACTGTGTGTGCACAAAGCCTGATGGAGCCTGCTGGGATGAACTGAGCCTGATGGAGCCTCTGTCCATGCATGTTCCTGCTGCCTGGGCTTCTTAGTGAGGTAAAGAAATAAAACAACCCTTTTGCACTTCAGCTGTGGTTTGCTGGTCACCCTGGTGACCATCCACACGTTTGAATGGTCACACGTGTTGATTCACACAAAAAATACAACTTTTATTAATAAAGGTAACAACCTATCACCTCTAAGTTAAGACTACATAAATTTTCTGGGAAATTACAGATTTGTATGCCTGCAATGTCCATCTTGCAGTGCGCTTCACTCCATGACAGAAAGTGGGAGAGCCAAGAGCCAGCTCCCAGCTGTGGGTGTTTGATTGGCCATTAGCAGTTGGGATATGAGGTTTCACTCGTGGCAGCAAAAGGCAGCTGCCAGGGAAGCTGAGAACTGCCCTGAGGGTGGGCATAAAACAGGAGCCTGACAGAAAGATGGCTGAGGGCTGACGCTGCCAGGAACAGAAGGATGGAAGGGAAGTTGCTGTCCTTGGCTTTGCACAGCTCTCCAAAATGCGTCTTACTTAAGGCACAAAAAGGACTTGGTATCCCTACTGAGGCTCTCACTCTTAGGATTTTGTCTTGTTCCAAAGGCAACTGACTGTGGGATACAGGCAAAACATGCTCCTGAGGAACAGCATCAGGAATATTAGATGTAAATCCTGATGCTGGATACTTAAGACTTTTCATTTCCACTTAATCAGATGAAGATAAATGTGTTCCTGTTTAAGAAAAGAATAATTGCTTTCCTAGGCTGGTCTTGAAATTAAGAATTCACAATTAAATATGTTTCAGACACCTAATAATCATAATTTCAGCTATGTTGTTTCACTGAATTTCTGTATTGTTTTTTGTTTACAGTAACATTTTTTTACAGTGAAATTTGTTTACAGTAACCTTACACTATCATTGAAAGCTTCAGTAAGTCCCTGCCTCAGTTCCAGCGTTTGGTCAGTTTTCAGTGTTCTTTCCTTCTGAATTTTACAGGCAGTTCAAAGTAGTGGAGGGAATTTTAAGTTGTTCTGCTTTGAAAAAGTTAAGGTGTAGATCCCCTGAGAGAAAGCTGCACTTACAACTAATACATCCTTATCAAAATTTTTTTTTTTTTTTGTTAACTTTTGACTACATCACAGAAATGAAACTGGTAATGATCTTTCTGAGGCATAAGAGAGAGGAAGAGTGGACTCTAAGCCTCTCATTTAATGCATTATTTGGTTTTCATGTAACACTAGGAGAAAAAAAAAAAACAACTGGGTTTTAAAGGAGAACACTTCATGTGGATAAAGTGGTAATGCCATCAGAGGAACTGGGGAGATGATCTGAAATAACCCAGAAATGGACTCAGGCAACAAGAAGAGCACAGCTGTCAGTCCAGACTACCCTGTGTCTCAATACCTTGATCCAAAATTGAGAAGAATTTGTAGTTATTTCACCTATACATCTATCTTAAAGCATAAATTTGCATGAGACAGGAGGAAGGGCAAGTTATTTATTATTTTCTTATGGAGAAGTTTGATGTGTCTTTTTTGAATCATCTTGAGTTGGTAACTCTCAAAAATGTGGTCCTCAGAATCAGGAGAGCAGATCCATTAATGTGTAATATATTCTTACACAAGGGGATTCATCTCATTATCACTTACTATAACATATTGATCATTGCTAAAAACCTGAAATTATTTCTTTTCAATCTTTAAACAACAGGAAATTCTTGTGAAAGTAGAAAAAGTGGAAAAAATCAGCCTTTCATTCAGCTATATGTTAGTTTCACAGAATGCTGAGTGCAAAACTGTTCTGATTTTAACCAGCAGTAAAACGTAGCTTAAGCTTACCCCTCCTGAAACAAATTTCTTTTTCTAGAATGAGTAGCTATTCTTTATTTATATTTCTGTATAATTTTTAACTGCTGGGGAGAGGGTAGTGAATGATCAGAGTGCTAAAATCAGAATAATTTATATCTGTGTTCCTTAATAGCATGCAGCACAGAAGCTGGTTTCAGAATAACTGTGAGTACACAATAAGCACAAACATGTATTTATAAAACATAAATTTTAATGTTAATGTAGTGACATTATCAGGTTAATACAGTTTGTGTGTGAATGACCAAAAATGTCTGTATTTAGCAATGGCTGCACATGGCATTTTTGGGTGGAAATTTGATTCTCTTTAGTATTGTTTGGTTTATGTAGCTCCAGGGTATGCACAAATCTGAAGCTTAGGCTACAATCTTAATAGATCTCCTAAGCCAGAATAAGTTTAGAAGGTACCTCATATGGAAAACTGAACACTAATGGGATTAGTTCAGTAAAAACAATGTTTTATTGTTGCTTCATATTTTTGGATATTTTTTAAAAGAAGAGCCTAATCAATGCAGTTCTGTAGTGCAGTTTCCCTTCTCAAAAAAAGTAGTGTTTTATCTGGTTGAAAGGAGATTTTTAGGTCATAATATCCAGATAAAATAGGATGGGAATGACCAATCTCTCTTAACCCATTCGGTTAAGGGGAGATGTCTCAATTGTTCTGATCTTGCTTGTTCTTTCACAACAGTCCCTCACTGGGAGCCCTCACACTTTTTCACATTCCTTTCTGTCCTGAACTTTGGAAAATATTTGAAGTCCAGTGTTCAAGTGTATTACCTATTTTTGGGAACAGAAAATCTTTTTGAGACAAATTTATCAGGGGCTGCCTGACATGTTTTGGCATCTGAGAGATGGGATATAAAGTGCAAGGAGGCATTTTAGCAAGATTTTAATTTAGCAAGGGAAGCTTTCAATCCTGAAGTAACTCCCAAGAGGTATTTGGTGCTGGATCAATGCTGGGAAAAAAAAAAATAAAATAGCTCGCAGCATAAATGTAAATTGTAGCGCTGAGAGAGGACCGTATGTGTCTTCAGTATCAGAAAAAAATGTGTTTACAGTCCTTTCTGTCCATGTGGTTGTGAAATGAAGCAACCTAGATGTCAAATATCTCCTAGATGTTTGCCTGAAGGAAACCAGCGCCATCAGGACAACATCACACACCAGGATACTCTGCTATACCCAAAAAATACTCACGTGCTTGAAAGGCTTCTGAGGTTGAATGCAATAATTCCTATCATAAATTGATGAATTGCTGTATGGCACTTGCTAATTAATTGCTATTTCAATTAAAAAATCTTTGGCATTAAGGGCAAGACAATTTGTCTAGGGCAAGGTGAGATTTAGTGTGGTCTCAAAGCAAGGATTTGAGGGGATTGGAATAGAGTCTTTTAATTGACTTAAAATATGAATGGGCTTGAGAGGTGAAGGAGCACAGGCTTGGAAAAAAGCTTGAAGAACAACTAGGTTTCTCAGTGTGGTGAATTGAGGACTAAAAAAGTCCTCTGCACTATCTTTGGCAGTTGAAGTGAGTTAATCGTGTAACAGCAATGTAATGTTGCACAAAGCCCAAATGGAACAACAGCAGGTGGCATGAGAGGATATAGGAAGGGATGGTCTCAGGGCAATTTTGCATCCCTTGCATTTCCAAACTCTGCTACAGCAGAATGACTTTGGGAAGTGGGATTTCTGGTTGTGACCATTTATTTTTTTTCTGTAGGGAGTAGGAGTTTTACAGTTCAGTGTACTCTAAGAAAAGTAAACCAGAGCCAGCAGTGCATAATGGTAATTCTCCACAAGGAGAAAGCTGATGAAGCCATCAATTTAAGTATTTTGTATGTATTTAGTGTATTCATAACTGAAAAGTAAAAAAAAAAAAAAAAAAAAAAATTGTTTGCCTATTTTTATTTCACTAGATCTAAGCATACTTGTATTTTCACAGGTGGGTTTGGTTTCTAACCTGAGAGAAGAAATAAGGTTTTAGATATACTTTTGTAAGTATAACTTTTGTAAGTGAGCTTAAAAGAATTGATCATTCCATTGTTTAGACTTTTACAAGGAATTATTCATCCTTTTTTTTGTGGTTTTTTTTCCTCTGCCATATTATGTATTTTTTTTTTTTTTTTTTTTGTGATGCATTGGCTACCTCAATTTGAAGTTTAAAAGGAAATTCAGAATAACAAAATAATTTCCCTGGTTTCTGGTTTTTTGTAGCAGTTTTGAGGACAGTTTGCCTTTTTTTTTTTTTCCAAAGTGAGAATGTGTTTGTACTGGAAGATCATGAATCTGAGCCTGAGAAAGTTCTTCTTACTCCTTTTGATGGCTAATTGTTACTCTCTTCTTGATAAATTGTTTCATAATAATTATTGAATGATGAGGAGTGGATTTTCACGCCTGTGCTTGTGACCCAACAAGGCTGTTTCAGGTGGATAGCTCTTGTTTAAGTGAACTTTAAAATTACAGTTCAGGAGTCTGGAAAGACCTTTCATCTGAATCTTCTCTTTTCTTAGCTTTTACTATAGGAAGTGGTATTCAGGTTTTCAAGGATATATTAGACAAAAACCTGGGGTTTGTTATGGATTTCATAATGTATTTTGCTTTTTTTTTTTTTGAAACTTCATTTTAGCATAGTAATAAAGCAGTGATTCCAATTAAAGAATAATTAATTTCTTTTTAATGAGATATAACCAAAACATCTTTAACAACTTACTGTCTGTTGATGGAAGGCGGAGATACCAGGTGAAAAGGCAAAATCTGGAATTTTGTACTTTGCTTGATGCCATGGTAGCCCATCCATATTTTTGAGAAGAATAAAGGCTCAGTTCTCTGCTGCAGCTGGAGAAAAAACATGGTTTTTTCTGTGTGTCTTTATTTCCCAAATGTCATAAGGGTGCATAATGTCCCTCTGCACAAATTCATTGCCTGGGATTTAAGGCAATTTAACTTGTATCACAATGAGACTGTGTTTGAGCACATAGGACTGAAATAGCCACTAAGTCCTCATCAAATGTGAATTTTCCCATTCTTGTTTCAATACCTAACATTCCACTGTCAAGAGCTAACATGCTAAATGTGATGGGAAAGATGTATTCTTCTATCTTGTTAAATAAACAGTGCTATTTTTTGCTTCAGAAAAATACATAACAATGGAAGAGATGAGGAAACACTGCATTTATGAAGACATCAGACTTACTGTAATGTATTTCTCTTTACATGCTGGAAAATGTATAAAACTGTTGATTTTTCACAAGTGGAAACAGAAGGAGCAAAACAATAAATCTGAATTCTTTAACAACCAAAAACATAAACAAGTAAAATTGCTGAGTTAAATGACAATTTATAACTCTATACCATTTCCATTTCAAATACAATGGAATCAAAAGCATTTTTCAAGACTGCATTTTGGTGAGAAAACCATCTCTGCCTTGGTATCTCTTTTGATAAATAAAATCCTAATAATTTTTATGTATACTAAAATTATTAAGACTTGATTCATGATCACTAAAGCAGGCTCAAAACAATCAGAAATGTTTGTTTCTGGTTCCATATCTGAGTTTTTAGAATTAGTTTTTGCACAGCCTTGTACTATTGAATAACTTGACTATTTTTATTTTCCAGTGTTGAAGATAGGTAGGATCAAAATTAATTCGGGGGCTTTATTTAGGGTATGGCTAACCAGTAAGGCTAAGGTTTTGGCAATTTCTCAAGAAAGAGCAGATTTAATAATTTCAAACCTCTCTGACTAGGAAAAGCACCAACCACTGCTTCCCTAGTACTTTTCTAGGTTAAAATTTTTAAGCCTTTGATAAACCCCCAAGATTATTAAGTGAAAGAAGGAAAATAAAAGCTCTCATGCACTCTCTGCAATGTGATTTTGCTGGCATGGTCAACTACATCATCTGAAAAGGAATGACATACTAAAAGGTGATTTGAGGAACAGTTTCATAATTTCCTTTTCATTTCCTTGATTGACACTTTTATAAGCAGCCTGAGTACTGGCGCTAGCTGGATCCTTGCTGGAATTAAGCAAATGTATCACTGGGTAGAGATGGGGTTGGGAGAGGGTTCATTTTTTGTTTTGATTTTTTTTTCTTTTTAACTATGAAAGTACTGCACAGTAGATGACATGGCACTTCTCAGTTATTTTAAAACCAGGGAAATCTGTTCATGCTGGAAAATGTGCACAGCTCCAGACAGCCCACCTCAACCTGGTATCCCTCCACCTCTAGCAGATGATAGACAGCAGAAAAACTGGGAAACTGGAGCAGTGGGAACTGCCATGGTGCCATGGGATATTTCAATATGCTTCTGTTAGCACAGAAGAGACAATCTGTTAGCACAGGGTAGTGCTCAGGTATGACAAGATGAAAAGTCTTAACTTGTTCTTTAAGGCATGTTGATGTTGGTACTGCTAACTTGTCTTGATTTCTTGTTTGTTACTTCTTTGTTCTTCAAGCATTTTGCTAATTACTTACTGGGCAGTTTCCTACCTGCAAGGTCTTATCAAGAGAGTGAATGGGTCTGCATGGTGTTGTTTATATTTCGTGTTAATAAGTTAAAGGTGTCAAAACTTTCATTGATGGATTATAAAGCAATCTGTGACACAGTGGCTGGACTAAATTGAAGAGCTTTTTCTAGTTTTATCTTACCTCATTTACCTGCTGTCTGGTATTGAATCAAATTAGTGAAACTGGTAATGTCCTTGTGATAAGAGGGCATGTGGAGCATGCTCAAATACCTTGTTTTCTGAAGAGGTGTTTGCTATGTTATGATGTTATGTGATCTTATGTTTTATGATATGTTTATGTTATATAAACTTGTTTTCCAGCTGCATAGAAAGCAGATTAAATATTTCATCTCTTTTCACCATTGTGTCTCCCCTGCTACACCACTTTCTAGCCAGTTAAAATGGATCTTTCACCCTGTGAATAAGTATGGATTATGCCTTTATGGTGAAGGCTGAAATCGAACATGCATTATTGATCTTTTCAGTACTCCACAGCTAGGTGAAGTCAAAAAGACTCATTTTGATCGAATTGCAAAAAAAAAAAAAAAAAAAAAAAATTTTCTATAGAAAACCTTTATCTTCTGCCCTCTCTGTCCGACAATAAAATATATTTTTGCTGTCTCGTTGTCCACTTATACCATAGAGTCCCTGCAAAGAGGTTTTGGGATGTTCCTTTGAAACCTCTGCTGAAGTAGAGGTACTGCCATCCCCTCATCCACAGACTTTGTCATTTCTTTATAGAAGACATGCTGGTCAAGGCTGATTGATTTTCTCTAAAGGAGTGACGGTGGTACAAAATCTCAAGGACAGAGTTGTGGTAAAACACTTCAATTCTCAGTGTTAAAATCTCACAGCCAAGTGAAATTATGAATTATTAAGTAGCTTCTAGAAAACAGGAAAAGCTTCAATTCTTTCCCTTCTCTAGTAGTGTAAGTTGTTGTTACAACAATCCTACAGAATAGGAAAAAATTAACCATTACTGTCTTTATTCTGATGACTGCTAAGTGCAGTGAATGGTAACATTTAGAGGGGCCTAACTCTTTTAACTGCATTATCATGTGAATAGCAATTTCCAGTATATATTTCCAGAACAGTGAATTTTCAGTAGCTTCTTAAGTTTAAAAAACAAACAGGTGGAATTTAAGTTTTCAAAGTTCCCCTACTGCTTGCCTTTCATGTTTTCCCTGCAGAGTGCTCACACCTCATGCAGGTGCTCATCTGTTTGCTTGAGAGGCTGTGATTCAGGCAGGACCCAGTGTCTGGGATTCTGTTTTCTACTCTGGGTCTGGGTGCTTCAAATCTGTATGTGCAAGCTCCTCCAGTGTTTTATGTCTCAGTCAGATTCTGGAAATAGGCTTATATTCCTAATACATGTAATAGCTGAAATGATTATTTTTTAACATTTCTTTTCTGTATAGCTCAGATTAAAACCCAAAGGCATTTAATGAGAATAATCAATTCTAAGGGTTTTTTTGTGCCAACCCTGTGAAACTATTAATGCACAGATTTTTTAAACTTTGAGCTTAACACCATAACTTGGAAAATACAACCCAAGACTTGCACCAGATAAATGGTGTTTTATAGTGAATTCAAGAAACTGTATGTCTTCAGTGCATTTCCTTGTATGGGCTTATGAATTGATAATACTCATTCAGAGCTTTGGAGTTGTGAAGCTTGAATTGTTCTCATCTCATAAAAGATGAGAGTATCTTGACAAAGCAAAAGAGAACAGCTGAATATCAACAGTGTGTGTGGCAGACACCTCACAGACAGAGTAGAGAATGAAACGTGATGGCATTCTTTAAACATTAATGTTCAATATATTTGTATATTAAACACAGATCTTTTCAGTTAGTTCTTTGGAAATCCCTGATAAATTTTTTTAGGCACGTATTTTATTCTTAAAGAATTTTTTACTGTTTTTCTCAAGTAGTTCCTCAACCTTCTGGCTAAAACACATAGGAAAAAAATGTGATATATGTGGAAGAAAGGAAGTTTAACTTAATTTTTTATATGTATTAAATTGCTTTTTTATTCCTAAAGAAGAATACAAATGGTTGACAATGTAAAGAAAAAAGGAAATAGCACGAAGAAAATATTTCTTTTGTGCTTTTGGGATTTCAAATGTGCAGATAACTAATACTGACCAGTTGTTAGAGCAGGAATTATAAGTGGATTTTCATTCTAAAAAAACTTAGATGGATGAGTCATAAGCCTCTGAAAATGAGATTTCTAATGGAAACACCAAATCAACTTTTGCTAACTAGAGTGTCAGGAATAGGATATTATAATAAAGCACACTGGTGTATCTGCATTTGCCTTTTGCAAACATAATGAAACTGGCTTTAGTGGAGAAGGTGCCAGGGTGTTCCATCCACATCTGCTGCTCCACAGGATAATATAACAATATTCAGACATCTAATGCTGGCTGTTATGTATTAGCACTAGGAAGGCAGAAGACCAACAGAATTTCTTTAATCATGACTAGAATAACTGTGACTTGCTGTATGGATTATGGCATCTCATCCCCATGGGGACAAATTTGAAGACATAATTTTTTTTTTTTATTTTTTTTTTTTTTAAGTATTGATGACAACACCAGTAGCACAGACTGGGACTCTGGCTCATCTCCTGTCTGACCCAGCAAAGGCTCAGTGTCAACCCACTCATCCTGTGCTGTTTTGTTGATGACATTTGGTTTTGAATGTCTGCCACTGTACTTGGCAGAACCTGGGCTTTTGGTTGTCCCAAGCTTCCAAACGAGGAACCTGAGTCCAGGATGTGGCTGAATGCACACAAACAGCAATGCTGCCTCCCTCTGACCCAGAACATGGACACAAGACAGGATCTGAGGACAAGTGTTCTCTTCTCATCCCACACTGACACCTCTGCCTCAAGAAATTCCAGGGACACCTTTGGTTTAACGGTGTCACCATGATATTTTATGAAAAATCCTTTTGCCAGGATTTTTCTCCTGAGAAGCCTCAAAAAAGAAATGTAAACAATAATTATCTGATTGCTTGGAATCAGATCATTTGAATGTGCTTGGAATGTGGTCTGGAGGTTGCTTACCAACAGGTGCATCTTGGGTTGGTTCCATGTGAATTGTTTTTAATTAATGACCAATCTCAGTCCAGCTGTGTCAGGACTCTGGTCAGTCACAGGTTTTTATTATTCATTCCTTTCCAGCCTTCTGATGTCTCCTTTGTCTTACTTTAGTCCAGTTTTAGTATAGCATTTCTTATAATATAATATAATATAATATAATATAATATAATATAATATAATATAATATAATATAATATAATATAATATAATATAATATAATATAATATAATATAATATAATATATATATATATATATATATATGATATATATATATATGATATGATATATAAATATATAATATATAATATAACAGTTTTCTGAGAACTTGGAGTCAGATTCTCATCTCTCACCTGGTCCTGGGTACCCTCACAACATCACCACAACATAATGGTTTTGGATAAGTTTTTCTCTGCTGTCGCATCACGTTTTATTTGCTGACAGAGGAACTATCTCTGTGCCCATGAAGCATGGTGAGGGTCAGTGCCTGGTGAGAGGGAGGACTGGAAAGGTTGAATGGCTCCAGGCTGGCAGCTTGGAGAGGTCAGGGCTCTTTGCCACATCTGCAGAAAGAGCAGCCACCCTCCCAGTGCCCTGAACAGCAAACTGGTCAGATCCCAAACCAAGTTAATGCTCTATGGGTCAATCAAGCTGAGGGAGACTTAGAGGAGGGAATAATTTTTATCTGAAATACTAAATACAGTACAAACAAAAGCTTTAAACAAAAGATTTTGGAATATTGCTCACATTTATTTTATTTCTGAGACATTTCCAGAATGAACAGAATACAATTACCGATTATTAGACTCAGTAATTTTTTCCTGCTGTTATCTTCCTACTTACTTGGCTATTTCTTCTTCTGAAACTTAAACTATTAATTAATTTTCATTATGTATTTTCATTTTCTGTGATGTATTTTGAGTTTCCTTTTCAGAGAAATTGAAGAGTTCTATTACAAGTTAGAAAAGGGTATGTAAAAATCAACTAAAATCATGGGGTATGTTCCTAAGGACGTTTTTAATTAGTGATATCTAAGAAATTTAGAAATTAGTATTCTAACCAATCTTTTAAAATGAAAAATGAGTGAAAACTGTTGTAATTGCTTAGCAGAGAGAGGAACCTACTCCAGTTAATACCATGACAGTAAGTTTAGGTCAAATCACACTTGCAGCAGAATATTGCTGGTCCATTCCAGTCCCAGTCAGAAAGGCACTCAGCCCTGAAGAGGTGAGTTTTAAATACCATTTAAAATGCTGTTTATTAGATCTAGTTCTACAAAGAAAGGGAGAACATTTAGATAATCCCACAGCCTTTTAGATACTGTGCACTGCAACACCCAACAATCAGGTTCACTGCTGTCACGTGGCTCCCATCCTCATTTGGATCATTACAGCTCTGGCATGATTATTTTTTTTTTATGAGAAAGTGACTCTTTGTGATTTCTGCTGTCAGGTAGCTACCATGCTCACGTGGCATTTTGTGCCAGATTTGTCACTTGGGTGATTTTAAAGGGTTTTTCTGAAATGCCTCCTTCAGTGTATATTAAACTTAGATGCAAAATCTTGTGGCGTAATTGCACTCATTATAGTTTTTATTCATGAAGAAGACAAAATACCGTGTTTTCCAGAGCTAATCCTGTTTATGAAAGGTACACAAATTATGTTGATATCTGTAGAGCTACTGTAAATAGCTGTTAGGTGAGAGAAGAATCACCCACTCCTTTTTGTTTTCCTATTTTTCCTAGTTTCCCCTTTTATCTAGTAATAATGATAAATGATTATAAAACTAATGGCAAGTTAGGTTGGAACCCAAAATGCAAAGACTTTCTTTTAAAGAAATCTCAGTCTTCACAATGCTGTTGTTTTTCTTGGGCTTTTTGTTTGGTTTTTAATTTCAGAAAACCATGAAGTGATTTAGGCACCTAAATATTTTAAACTTTTTCAAATGGCTTCTGGCATTCCAGACATCTACCAGGAGGTGGCAGAAAAAAGACAGACCTGACAGAGCATATTTATCCTCCTGGGGCAGCATTTGGTGAAATGGCACCTACATTTGAGAACCCAAACTGTCCCACAAACCATGTGCTCATTAGATTTTCTGTTGTAAGTGAGTGCAACATTTTAATCTATGTTTATAGCTGAGTTCTTGAAATCAAGCCTTTGAAAATTCTAGTAGGGGGTGCAAGTGTGAGAAAAAGTCTGGTTTCCATGCATAACTTCATCTGTTTCATGGTTATAAGGGTTGCTGCCCTTACATTTTGATGCTTGCTGCAAGTACTCACAGTGTGTGTCTCACAGTACTTGTGCTGTATTTAGTGATTGTTGAGATTAGCTTAATTTTGCACAGCTCTGATCCAAGTATAAAATTTTCATTGGTTAAAAGAAAGGCATCTTTTAAAAAGGTCACAAGTGTCAAAGATCCTTAGCTGGCATGCTTTGTCTTATCAAAAGGAAGTTAGAAGAGCTGCGTTGCTGCCCTCTTTTTGTTAAAATGTGTGCTGAAAGAGTTTGTATTTCAAAGACTTTATTTGTATGTGTAGCATAAAAATGCTACCAGAAAACAAAATGTCAAATGAAATATTTTTCCCATTCACACAAACATGCAGAGCCGTTTCTTGAATTCAGATCCACTTGAGAGCAAATAAAAGATATCTGGAAGGCAGTGAATGCAATTACTTCTCAACACCCCATTCCTCTGGCTCCAAATGTCAAAGATACAAAGACACAAATGTTTAAATTAAACAAGAAATATTTTCACTTCTTCTGCAGTATTAGCATCAAGACCTTTACTCATTCTCTTACTATGCTATTATTTTATTTGTTTGGAAGCCCTGAAAAAGATGTTTTTATGATCAAAACTTTCAGATCTTAAGTAATATATTCTGGGCAGGGTCTGTCACAATGTGTCAGTCTGAGAATGATGGTTTTATTCTACTAGTAATCTGAAACATTATCTTATTCAGATGCTTTCCTATTAGAGAATTTAATTGAGCCCCAAATGATGAGGCAGTTGGTTAATTCAAATGCATTGAAACTGTTGTAGAATTATTTTATTCTATTTTTATAGCCAAACCTTGGCCACACTTGTCCTTTACAGCTGATCAAAGCATGGGATCTCTATTTTAAGAAATTTTTGAAGAACAACATTTAGAAATACAAGAGTAACATTTGTTTTTAATTGCTTGAAGAAGCAAAGATTAAGACCTCTGCATAATTCGACAGAACTGTACATGTTCTGCTCTTCCATACTGAAGGCACTTGAACAGCCAGGCATTAAACTTTTGGTTAGCCTCTGGATGTGGTTTGGCACTGTGAAAAATTTGTATAAAAAACCAGCTAATTCCCCCTATGGCATTATCTCCTGGCTCAAGGGGTCATTTTAGGGTTCTCTGTGATGCTCCTGGATGTGCTTCTCCCCAGGTTTCTCCAGAATAATTTTTTTTGGGTGGGGGAACTCCTGAGGCTTCACCACAGGTGGAGAGGCTGTAACACTGCACTTGGCTTTTATATATTCCCACATGCCTGCAGCTCCTTAGGAGGCTAAATTATAAAGAGAGGCTTTTCTCATGGGTAAATCGAGCCAAAGGAATCATGCCTGCACAATCCTGCTGCCTACAGATTGCTGTCTTTTAAAAGTTTTGAAGGTAATTGCTCCCAATTTAGATTTAACAAGAGTCACAATAGCTGCACTTTTCCTTCGATTGCTGCGCCACACATTAATGAGGTTTATAATAACTTCTGCACCCTATGAATATGTTATAAACTTAGATTCCTTACCTCTATTCCATCCTCAGTCCGATCATGCACTGATGAATTTGACATGCCTGCTCTTGCTAAAATAATGGAATTTCCACTTTTGCTAGTACAATGAACTTTAGAAAGTGTTTAATCATAGATGTTGTGCTCTGGAGGACCTTCAAAACTCAACTAATCTGTAAAGTTGATATTCTGAAGACGAAATAGCGTCTTAGTTATTAGAGGAAATTATCTGTACAGGAAGAAAAAAAGCGTTAAGTCTTTTCCTTCCAAATCTCAAGTGGTTAATGCATGACTCTGCATGAATCAGAAGGATTCATTTGATTCCTGTGCTGACCTCTTTCAGAAAATTTAATTTCTCCATCTCAAACATATTATTTTTGCCTAATACAGGAGGGCATTAACCTAACCTTATTGCACCCTTTTACAATTAGTTACCTTTTTTTTCCATTAATCTTTTATAGTGTATGGAAGGATTAGTGTTTGAACACAATACAAAGCAAAGCCTGAATACAAAATCATTGTGGATACTCCCTGTATTTTATTTTGTATTATAGTGAGCTGATGAAAAAATTTTGACTTCATTTAATTTCTGAGTTGGTTTTGATCCCAAGGGTCAAGTATTAAAAAGCATTCTGTTTGTAGACTTAGTAAAGATCAGCGGTATGTTGTAATTACATCTGAGGACAGGAGATAAGCTTTTATCCTTATTAAGGCTGATTATTAAAAGGATGCATATGGGCAACTCACTAATGATAATTCTGAAATCTAAGTGTCTAGTGAAAGTGAAGATTTGGATACCTTCCCCTCCAGTTCCTTCCAGAAAGGTCCAGAGTAGCAGTTTGCTTCCATAAATCACTCCAAACAGGTATAGTTGGCACCCAAATCTTCTCTATTCTGCATTAAAAAAAAAGATATTTAAAAATTAATCTAAAGTGGAAAGCTAGGAAATAAGATAAAAATGTTTCTAAACCTGTAAATGATGGGTCATGTCTCAGTACACCTTTGAAACTAATTCCAAATGATAGCTTTCTTTGGTTAATGAAGAGAAAGAAGGGATTTTAAAACATGGGTGATGGCACTAGATCTTTGGGGGTTTTATCTGCTTTTATGCAGCTGGAATACTGTTTGGTAGGAAACTATAGATTTTTAAGAACTTTTATATGTTATGATTTTGTCTTTGACTCTAAATGTTTTTCTTTTTCTATTTCTTCTATAACAAAGCTTTGAAAATCTGTTTGATTTGAAAGTGTGTTCTCATTTAACACATTGGAAAAGGGATTCCTTTTCTTCCCAATTCCATTTCCACGATGATTTTAGTAGATATTGCCTGATGGAACTTTAGAGAAAATGCAGTGACTTTATTTAAAGTTTGGAATTCTGCTGTTATACATGACAAGCTATTTACAAGCTTGTTTTCTGTATTATAGTACAATGATTACTCTTGTACATAAAAGAACATGAATTTAAATTAGAAACTGAGTGAAATTTGATGGAACTTCTCATGAAAAGGGTAAGCAGATCATTTAAGGATTTTAGCAGGTCTTCCATCTGTTGGAGAGATATCACAAAAATTACCTTGAGTTTCAATTCAGCCTCATCCCTTCTTCTATTGCTTATTGATTTTAACATTTGAGGGTAAACTTACTTCATAAGGTTAGAATTGATTAGGGCAGTGTTTTGTCTGTTAAAGTGGCAACTTTCTTTTCCCTGGAGTCTGGAAAAAACTTCTTCTTTAAAACTAATATCAGTAACGTTGCTCACATTAGAATATCCATTTATATTAAAAGCTATAAATGTTAGCTTATCAAGGGACAAAGTGCCCTGCTGCTTTAGTGATTCAATGAAGTAGGATTGTAGAAAAATAACTGAAAAGATAAGGAGGAAATGTTAGGATGAATTGTCCTTTTCCAGCATGGTAAATGATTGGGAATTGTGAACTATTTCATAGAAGTTGTGTACCAGTAGAAAATTAGAGGATACCAAATTATTACATTCATCACATAAATGATTTGGCAGTTTTGTTTCCAAGGAGTGGGTATTATTAGAATAAATTAATGAATCCATGGATACAATACAGATATACAGAAATTATAAATAATAATTTGAATGAATTGCATTGAATATGTTTCCACACATTACCTTGTTTGACTTAGCTATGATAACGCAGCAGAATTGGTTGATACTGATATGTGCAACCAAAAGGGAAAAGATACCAAAGATTATTAATCTTCACTGAAATGTAAATAGTACAGCTCCTGCCAGTCCAATCAATGATAATGCATGCCAGTTGAAAAAACAATTATTTATTTTAATGTATTAGGGAACAATGTAAAAGATGAAAGTGAGAGATGAACTGTGAGAATAGTTTGGAGGCAACAAGAGTGTTGCAGTCAGCTGTGAAACCTACAATGGCCAAGTTTCAATACTAAAAATACTGTAAATTCAAATGTCACATGAACCACACAGTAGTAAGAATTAACAAAGACAAGCATTATCATTCGTATTGCAATTGAATTCCAGAACTAGAGACTAACAATATTAATATTTCTTTTATCCAATCAGCTACAACTTGTGAAGTCACCTGTCTTTTCTCTCTAAACTCATGAAATTATTGGGTAAATCCAGAAGAAATATTTGAATGTTTTTGACACAAATATACTTGAATTAATACCTGATTTTCCATGCATTGTTATTACCAGGAAGGCTACTAGTACTCAGATAAATGCTGTAATTTTCTGTGATAATGTGTGCTTACAAGATAGATGGTGTATGAAATGGCCACTTCTGTGTATTGTTCCAAATCCAGCACAATCTTCAATACTTCATTACTGCTCAAAGGTGATTTCAGCTTGGAGGGATAAAAGATGTAAAGAAACACTAACTTGTTTCCAGGAAAGGAGGGAACTGCTCTGTTACAGGTAATTTGTTCAAATAAACAAATATTGCAAGCATTTTCAAAGCAATCCACTGTCATGTCTGCAGCATTCTAGGGTTGAGTATGAGAGGTGTGACCACCAAACTCTCTCCCTTAATCACCTCAGCTTCTCTGAGTCATTTTGCTGATCACATTGTACCAGTTTCATCTTCTTGCCCAGTTAGATCAGTGCAAAGCTCCAGCAGGCAGGACTGGGATATTTGTTCTGCTGCCTTCAAAACCTGAGGGATGTTAAGAAAAAGAAAATATAGTCAGTCTTTCAGTAGAATTAGTGTGTTCTTAAATCCAGTGAGGAGGTTAGGGGTGGATTCCAACTGCTGGGTGTATTAATCCTTAAAGCTGGATGGCTGCAAGGAGAGTTGAGGCGCTGGCACTCATTTCTGGAGGTGAGGGATGTTAATAACTGTGGGTGGTGGCTTTCTGTGCTGGTGCTCCAGCTCAGCCAGTAAAACTGTGAGACACAGCACAAATGTATCCTTAGTTTTTCAAATGAATTTCGCCCATGTGAAAGTAATTTTCCCCATCCCAGTTACATGCTTGCATTGAAACTGCCATCAAAAGGAATCCCTTGAAACAGCAAATGTTTCCTCATTGCAGTCAGAGGTGCTCTGATAATTAAGCATTTTCTTCTACAAATGTCTAAAGGATATTGTGTTGAAAACCTGGACAAGGTAAAATTTAATGGGCATTAAGTATTTTTAACACCCCAGAACATTCAAATGTTAGGGAGCAAACTGGGGTTCCTTTACTCTGTCTTGACACACAGGAGAAAAAACAACCAGATATTCTCTAGATGTCAATAGTACAAAAAAGTTTACTGGCAAAATAAAGAAAATCAAGGAAATGGAGCAAAGGTTTAAATACAACAGCAAATTCAATATAAAACACTTATAGCATTAACTTTTAACTCAGCCATATAAATTGACCTTTAATCCCATGAGATGGTAAGTTACCCAAAATGTTTAATGAAAAGAGAATTAGAAGAAGAAGAGAGAGAGAGAAAAAGACAAGAAAAGGTATAGAAAAACACATATAGAGCTACCAGCTGGACAGCTCTGCCAGGCTCTGGGCTGGGGCATTTCACTGCTTCTCCTGGGCAGGGCTGTACCTGCCCCTCCCATCACAGACAGGCATTTTTTCAGGCATCCCAAAAGGTCTGGAGACATCAATGTTTTCTGGTTTCTGACAGTGTTTGACCCGAGTTTTCTGGAAAAAAAAAAAAAAAAAAAGACAGATTTGATTCTCTAGCAAAAATATGTTCTCGTTTCCTTTGGCTTTTGAGTAACATATTCTGAACTTTCCCCAGTATAAGTTATCTCTCTAATTAAGGCCAGAGTTATCAAAAGAGCCTTTTCTGAGGACTTTCTCTTCCTAGGTCCTTCTATAAAAGGCAATATTTAAACTTTACGGTTCCACATTTCAAGAACTCACAGGAGTGCCCCCAGAAAGTCCAGGATCTACCTGACCATCCTGTGCTGGTTGTATTTATTCCTTCATTTTGGCATTACTGAATATGTTTTAGCAACATGAAAAGTGGAATAGAATGGTCAGTTTATAAAAATCCACTTTACATGAATAGTAAAGAATTTGCATATAAATAGGATTTTATATTTAAATGCCCTGTGGGTGAATGTGATCCAATACCCCTCAGAAATCAAAATCCTGAACTGTCTCATTTAAAGTTTTCCTGCTGAAAAGAAGGTGAAGTTGGACAGCTTTTGATTAAGATGACATTCCTTCCTGGGGAGTTCTTGCAAGCCCAACAAATCACAATTCAATTAAGCCGTGCCCTGCCCAGTACTTTTGGTGTGTTTTTTTTCTTTTCCAGGCATTCACACCCCATTTTTCCCTTGATTCATTTTGCAAGACTTCACATGGTAAGTCCCACGAGAGAGGCAAATGAGGGACATTTTAAAAACCTGATTGCAGATCTTGCTGCTTAAGACACAGGCCTTGCCCACATCTGCCATTATGACTCTCTAACAATAATAAGAAGAATTTACTATCAGGCTGCATTTACATCTCTCCTACTTCTTTCTTTGCTCCCCTATAGTTAAAGGGTGTGTCAAATTTTCCATTATCAAACCCTGCTTTTAAGGCAGCAAAAACTTAACACAAAGCCATGCCAGGCCTTTCCAAGCAGTGAAAAACCCAAGCAGATGACAAAGCTGATTAAAGCCAGGGTAATGCAGCTGGCAGCCCAGGAAGCCAAAGGACATTTGTGGCTCAAATTGAAGTTGGGGCAGTATCCTCCTCACTCTTTCAGGACCTAATACCTAATTCTTTAGCATCAGCCATCTGTCCTGCAGATTTTACACACTAAACTGTGAATTCCTCATTATATTTTCATTATTTATGATATTATAATATAATAATTCTTAATTTTTTTCGTAAATCTGGTATGTGCATTCACACACATGCCCTGCATCAGAAAGGCTCTAGTGTGATCTCCTTAAAGAGATCTTTGCAGCAGCAACCCATTCCCCTCAATCCCCATCCCAAAGTGAATGTGTGCCACTAAGCCCCTGCATGTTCTGTGGCCTCTTCTCTGTCTCTGTCTCTTTTCTCCAGCATCTGAAGACAATTTGAGAAAAACACTATGTGAAATCTATAGAGCAAGCAGTTTAGCATGGCACGAAAGTTGCATTAACTTTTTCTAACACTGAACAAAGTCTTAGCAGTTGGATGGACACCTTGAACATTTTTAGACGTTGCAAACCAAATCGAGGTGGGAAATTAGCAGCCAGGTAGGGGATTTCCATGGAGGTGTTTTCTGAGAGGAAATGAACTCTGTATTTTGGTTGATTATCTTGAGGAGATATATCTATATCTATATATATATATCTATATCTATATCTATCTATATTTATATCTATATCTATATATCTATATCTATATAATCTATATAATCTATATCTATATCTATATCTATCTATATCTATATATCTATATCTATATATATATCTATATATATCTATATCTATATCTATATCTATATCTATATCTATATCTATATCTATATCTATATATCTATTCTATATCTATATCTATATCTATATCATCTATATTTATATATATATCTATATCTATATCTATATCTATATCTATATCTATCTATATCTATATATATAGATATATCTATATATATATCTATATATAGATATATATATCTAGATATCTATATATTGATATATCTATATAGATATATGGATATCTATATCTATAGATATAGAGGTATATAGAGATATAGAGAGATAGATATAGATATAGATATAGATATAGATATAGATATAGATATAGATATAGATTAGATATAGATATAGATATAGATGTAGATATAGATATAGATGATATAGTTATAGTTATAGATATAGATATAGATATGGATATAGATATAGATATAGATATAGATATAGATATAGATAGATATAGATAGATGTGCTTTTCCAATGAGCAGATAAGAGATGTGTTTTCCATACTCAAGGAGTGCTCACGGTTTGTAGGAGCACAGATCTCCAGGGGCTCTCCTCCTGAGCATGCACCTTCCCAGGGTGCGTCTAAGCCTGGAAACTGTGACAGTGCTAGCAGGGAATCAAGGGTGGGATGCACCTTTTTTCCTGCCAGCTGAAGTGCCAAATGCATCTGGAGTGGTCTTAGGTCAGATAAAGAGGAAAATGCTTCAGGATTTTTCTTTTTCTTTGTTGCCATCAGGCAGGAGCCTGGCAAACAGCTGCAGGATGGTGTTCACCAGTCTGCCCCAGTACCTGTTTGTCTGTGGGAAAATGATGGCAAAAAAAGAGGAAGAAAAATGGAGTCATGTATATTAACTTGGAAATTACTGAATTGCATGCAATTGTTTTAAATTCAGCTCCATTAGGCTGTTAGGGTTGGGGATCTGTGGTGCACCCTGGTTGGAGTCCTGTAAATGGATGCAAGGCACGACATTCATCTTTAATCTCTGAGTCTGTATTAAAGCTCTTTTTCTTTTTTTCTACTGCATATGTGCTGTGTATATTGGGAGCACTCAAGCTTTGATTAAACTAAATTCAATCCCTGAGTCTTTCTAATGAACTGTAAAAACTCACTCTAATTTGCATTCAAATATCACTATGCTCTCCATACTGTAATTATATTAGTAATGATCTATCTGAAGGCTTCTTAAGTTTTGTAAGAATTTACTTGTGATTATAAAGATATGGAGAAGAGATAAAGGAGAGAAAATCAGGCAATAAGAAAGGAAATAAAGATAAAGAAGGAAGCTAGGAGGGAAGAAAATAATCTGGAAGGGCAGCAAGAGCAGAAGGAACTGTACTAGCGTGGCAATATCATTGTAAACCTTGTCAAAATCACTTTCTTGCATAAATAAAATCTCAGAAGGGAAAAAAAAATCTTTATCAGAGTATCAGCCTTTTCATTTAATCAGAGAATAAATAATATTTAATATTAATAATAAATTCAAAATAATTACAATATGATGTACACAAATAATCTTCTTCTTTTGTAAGCAGTATGAGAGCTGCTTACAATTTGGGAACCACAAGGAGTTAAATTCTAGCTGGCTATGAAATTACCTCCATTCTAAGTCAAGCTCTTGGGATAGGTTTAAAATGCTAATCCCCCTTTTTCTTTTCTCTCTGCTTTTGATGAACCATTTCTCATGCTCATTTCATTGAGTAATAATGTCAAAGTGTTCAAAACCCAAGCATTTCAGTTATAAGCATATCCCCAGAGATATCACTGATATAAAAGCATTTTTTTTAATCTGGTTAGGATTTGAATTATTAACTCTTCATGGTTTTTAAATCAGAATTTGAAAACACACAGTAATAGTTATGGTATCTTGGCAGGTTAATGTATGTCATGTCATATTTCTGTCTTGTGGCATGACATACAACACACAAATTTTCACTGTTATTTAAAAATATTCTTGTTCTTTGTGTTGTACAATCCATTGCAGAAATTAAAGCTACACGTTACAAAATTGCAAGAATATGGGTATATTCCTGAGTCATTGTAAAGTAATATAATAAAAATTCAAAACATAATATTATTTTCTCTTTACTTTTAGTATTTTTTTCTCTATAGAATGTTCTCTCATTTTTTAATGTTTATTTAAACACAGACAAATACTGATTAGACATTTTTTGACATGGATTTCCTTCTTCTGTAACTTCTCTTTCTTAAGTGAGTGTTTGAAAATTCTGTTTTGAAATAAAATTTGGGGTTTGTCTCCCTCCAAGCAGTTTGTAACTACAATGTGAAAAAAAAAAAAAAAAAAGGAATCATTGAGAAAAAAATATGTTGCCTTGTCTTGGTAACATTTTTTTTCTGAGGGATTATACAAACCTTTCATTATCATTGATATTATTATGCTCCCCGTGATTTGCTCTGTTTTCTTAATTCTTGTTAAGTTACTAAGAGACAAAGCAGCTCTTGAGGATCAACATAGCATTATTTCTCAAATTATTAGTCTTATTTTCTTCCTTAATGCATTTTCCTTCTCCTAAACCTTGCCACTAAAAGGGTTATTATTGTTGTGGCAATAAGATGGGATGAGGAAAAATTTATTCAAAGTCACAGCAAGGGTTTAAGGAGAGGCTGACACAGCCAAAGGGACTGACAAGGGCAATTAACACAGTCACAGAGTGCTGGATGTATGGGAAGATGAACATAAGAAATGGGAAGTCTACTTTTATAATTACCAATAATAACTGGTGTAAATAATGTGTGACTCGAATGCAAGACAGGTCTCTACCTGCAGGCACAGACAAGCTTTTAGACATAGGAAAGCAATAATGGTACAAAAAACTTGCTACTCCAGGAGAGTAATTATCACCATGTGATGTCTAATGTGGCATGTTGAAAATGCCCGCTTGTGTTTTTAGTTGTATTTAAAAAAAAATAAGAATAGAATAAATCAGAATAAATGCACAGGAGAAGACAGGAAGCCCATGGCAGTGTGGAAAGGCCAGCTGTAAATGTGTGCAGAGGGATTTGGTGCCAGCCAAGGAAGGTAATTCCAGCATGGGGAAATGGTACTAGCTAAGGTTGCCCAGGATTTATTATTATTATTATTATTATTATTATTATTATTATTATTATTATTATTATTATTATTATTATTATTATTATTATTATTATTATTATTATTATTATTATTATTATTATTATTATTAATGTTATTATTAAATCTTTTATTTATATAGAGAGTGGACAAGGGAAGCATTGTAAATTAGTAATTAGAAATTTGGGAAGCAGCGACCCCTCTTTGGGTCAGCTGTGCAAGTCCAGCCTATCTTCACTGATAATGGGGAGAAAACAGAGATTAGCTAAACACTGCACAGAGACTAAGAGATCTGATTCAAAATATTTGTACTAGGCTGCTTCCGTAAATAATGCAGTGTCAAAACAAAAGAGAGAAAAACAATCTTTCTCTTGTGCTTTGAGTATACATTTTTGTTTCATGGACATTTAAAAGGATTTTGAAGTTATATTTAAACATAAGTTATTATGAATTAAAAACCCTAATGTTTTTCAGCTTTACTTTATATTAATTTGGGAATTTGCCTGTTAAATTGATGTATATAAAAGACTAAAGCATTAGAAGTTGTCTTCAATGCTGCTGAAGTTGTTTACATCTGTCTCAGCAGTTGGTATCATTTCTTTAAGATGACAGAATGTCCTTTTTATCATGGCCATCATACATTATTATGCAGATCCACAATGCCATATGGAAGCATAAATGATAAAATGCACTTTCATTTAAGCCAATATAAATAGTAGTTATTGGCAAATTCATTCTTTTAATCCCTGGTATCACCTCTCTGGCAATAAAGAAAAACTGAGACCACTTGTCTAAACAGTTAATACATAATTTAAAAGCAGAGTATCAAGAGCATTATCAAAAAGTCCACAGACAAATAGAAATCATGTTTGTGTACAAACACAAATTAACTTTGGAGGCACCGATTTTTGTGAACAAATAACAGTAATTGTTTATATTGACATGTAGCAGATTGTAGTCTGAATTATAGGAGAAGATAAATAATTTGAATTGGTAGCCATATATTCTACTTTAAACTTGTGGGGGGGATTTGGTAAAGTCCCCAAGTACAACTATGATTGTCTTGAGAGCTTAGAGGCATTAAGCATCCATGAACTGGCATCAAGATTTTTCACACTACTTGGAGGATTGAGAATATCTCAATGAAAAATAGATCAGTGCTGTAAGTAAAGTTCTTTTAAAATCCAATACTTAACAGGTGGTGTAAAGGAAAGTTTAGATGTCTCACTGCAGTAAGTGCAGGTCAATGTCCAATTGAGAAAGAAATTACCAAGTCTTCTAGATCCTTATACCTCAAGGGGAAAAAAACCCATGTGGGTCAAATTTAAAATTCATTACTATTAAAAAGAAGTAAGAGAATGTTGTTTATATTTCAGGAAGTTTCACATTCCTTACTCACAGAACTGAATACCAGACCCATATTTCAAAAATAAAAGCAGCTTCTCTGTCAGCTAGTGTGTCAACCAAGGAGAAACCTCTTTTATATTTTTTTCATTGCTCTGTCATCTTCAGCCAAAATCAACAGCAAGCTAGAGATCTCACAGATGTGCAATTCCTTACATTTGCATGAGAAATGATAGGTACATACAAGTGAGGGTCTGCAGTCTGGGAAAGCCTGCAAGGTAAGTTTGTGTTTTCCATGTGATGTGCTGGCTCTCCAGACAGCAGGAATGCTGAAATATTAAGGAATGCTGCATCTCACAGAGGAAGGGAATGTGTGTGAGAATCCAGAGCTCAGTCATGGAAATGTGGAGGAAATGTCATTTTCTGGTCCTGTGTTCCAGAGTGGATGATTGAGGTAGGGGAACAAACTGCTGAGGGAGAAAGACTCCAGCAAAAACTGTTATTGTTGTCCTATAAAAGCAGTTGGAGTTTGCCGAAAAAAAAATCCTCCAAAATCACTGAGGTTGATGTGTATACCAACCTGTGACTTCCTACATAGGTTGATGTGAAGGAAATTTTATGAAGGGGAGATTGCAGACCTCTAGCATGGTGCATGGCATCACTGAGGAAGTGAAGTGCCCTCTGCTCCTACAACACTGCACAGCAGTACCTGGGATTCTTAAACTGAACCAAAGGTAAGACTCATATTCAAAAAGAATAAATAAGAACTTTTGTTGTTCTGTGTTGTAAAAACATTTTCTGAAATAATGAAAGCAGTCCTCTAAGAATGACAGGCATATCTGTGAATTAATTGAAGATACTTATGTACTTTTGGATTTCATAGCAATCACAGGAAACAATAATCCAAATGTGCATTTTTTAGGCATAGCCTATTCTACCATTTTCTTCTGTTTAATAGTGACTGCATGTGTACTAGAAACTGAGACAATTCATGTAGAGTAATGGGAAACCTGAGGAAGATGTCTTTCTTTTATTCTGAAACTGAGCTAAAAAAATGTTCTTTTCAGGCCCTAGGTGGGTATCTTTATGTCAGACTCCAAGCCTGGCCATGCAGCAGAGACAGGAAGAATTTTCCCCAGTAAGCTACAATGCCACTGAGACTGACACTTCACTTTAACTGCATATCTCAGAAAGGCTGCTGAGGCAAATGGATCACAGCCACAGGATGGCTTTTATGCTTTCTTTCATTGGTTTATGTGTTTGTTTGGGAGCAAAGCTGCCAGAACTGTAAGTCAAATTATCAGTTCAACAGAGGGCTCCAAATAGCTCTGCAAGGCCAGGTTTGAATAAGACTCTCATATAATTTAGTTATAATAGCCTACCTGGAATATATATTGTAAGAATCCTGCCTTTGAGATCTGATCCTGTAGATTGAAGCCAAAGAGAATTCTGCATGTAATAGAATTGGTGTATAATAAATAGCACAATATTTGTGCAAATTAGTTTTTGCTAGATACATTTTAATATCTTCTGCTTGGGATGTCATGTGAGTTCTTTGCCCCAGCTTAAAACAAATTCAAAGCTTGCACGAGCAGTTTAAAATCAAGAAGACATTCTCGAAGACATTCTCTCTGCATCTGCGTGGCAGTGACTGAATAACAGCAGGGCAAGTATAAAATCAGAAAGACATTACATCTTTGCAGGTTATATGTTACTAACATTGCTGTGTGGCTAATTTGAAGTGACTCAAGCTCCCGAGGAAAGGATTTGTCACTCTGTCAATCGCGTTGGGCCGCGTTAGGTGACAGAGCTGGTGAGCTGTCTGTTAATGCTTGGAAAGAACATGTCCTGATGCTGTGATTGCAACCTGGAAATACTGACTAAACAGTTTTCCATATCTTTGTAGCTGGTTAAATGGAGTGATAAATATCTCTAATTCCAAAACTGCAGTTTCAGGAAGATTAAAACGTTAGCAATATCCCATCGGCTATCATATTGCAAAATAAGCTGTGTGCAGGATCACTTTGTGACCTGAAACCTGCAAAACTGAAATGCAGAATAATTTTAGATGCTGCTTTCTTTAAATTAGGAGACATGCAAAACAGGAGTACTTAGATGACAGTTACTCTGGTTGATGCCAAGTTCAGACTTCTAACCAATTTTTCACTTAATTTTTTTGAAGTAGAAATGATCTTTAAAGCCAAAGCCTTGCCACTTTTATGTGTCATTCAATTAATTTTAAAAGTAATAGAATGAAACTAAGGTTTTCTACAATGGCTGCTGATTACAAATTATTTCCATAATGCTTAGCTAGAAAGACTGAAAGTTTCACTTCTGTGGCTGTATAAAAAATCCAGTTTGCAGTATGGAGAGGAATAGGCTGGAGAGGTCTAATCAGATCTCTGAGATGCAGAAGGGCACTGTGGCTTCATAATGCATGTGTCAAGAGCTTCTTTAAAACTGTAGTAACTGTACAATACCTCTATAAACCATTCAAGTGAATGATGCCATAAAACTGAAAATAAGGTTATGAACACCCAAAAAATAGGAAGTGAGCACACTCTCACAATTAACACACCTGTGTCTTATTAAAAAAAAAAAATATATATGGTTACATGCAAAATTGCCTTTTGACAGTGAAAATAGATGACTTAGGAAAAAGAATGGGGATCTTTTGTGCAATAGAGGAGAGGAAGATTTCTCCTTTTCCTCATCTTCTGTTTGTAGGGATTTTGCCCTGGATATCCATACTTGTGATAGGATGGAACCTTGAGTGCAATACTATACTGCTTCACTCTAATAGGAGGGCTAGGAAAGTTTCTGTATCTTTAAACATAAGATTTTAATGGCTTTTGATGGTTTGTATGGTTTTTTGCCATCACTCCTTTGTCTAGCAATGTTTATATATATATATATTATATTACCTAATTGTACAGTTTTTTTATGTCTAGAGGTTGAGGTATTATTCAAGACTTCTGCTTGGTCTCACTTACTAATTGCAGTAGCCATAAAAAGCTGTTACTAACTGCAAATTGCCTGTCATTATAGTCAGTTGTTTGAAATCACTGAAGCATTTCTAAATTCATGAGGTCTGCAAGGATATAAACTCAAATACTTTAAAGAAGTTATGACTACTCCAATAAGGTTCATCATAACTTGCTCATCAGGTGGCTTATTTCACCACCAGTTACATTTATTTTACTTTTATAAATCTACATAAGTAGTTATTGTGTCTTCATGCCATGACATTTTATAGCAGCTCATTTTTATTGGAAAACCAAATAGCATCGGGCTCCTTGAACACTGAGACACTTCTAAGAGCATAAGGGCTATAGTTATGGATTTATGATTTATGACTTCAGTCCTCCCAAACTCTGTCAGCAATGGCATTATGGCTCAATTAAAAGCCAACTATCAAAACAAAAACTGGCATGTACCATATGACAAAAGCTTGTCCTGATAACAGGAGCTGCGAGGCAAAATGATGAATTGCTGCTCCGTGAGGAGCAGAGTTATAGCCCAGGGTTCTCTGCCCACAGTTTAATTAGGCAGGCAGAGATCCGTCAGTGAACTGGGACTCAGATTCTGCTGCAGGGTTCTTATCTCAGGGCACAGGTAGGTTTTGGGAGGGAGGGAGTGGTTAACTCACTCCCACTTCCCCAGGTAGGGGATAAATACAGAAAAGTTGAAAGATTTTATTATAAAGCAAAGGATAGAAATAGACAAAAAAAATCAGAGAAATTTCCCTTTACTTCCTGAATGATTATACAAGAAAGATTAAAGCTTTCCTGCTCTAAGACTTTGAGTTAAGGGGAGTAAAGTGCTTGACTCTGTGAGAAGCACGTGTGACGGTTTGTCACAAGGGTTCTTCGGTGAAGGAAGAGACGAGATCTTTGACTCCATTATCAGAAGGCTTGATTTATTATTTTATGATATATACATATACTATACTATACTAAAAAGAAAAAGCAGGGAGAGTTTCCAGAAGCTGCTACCTAACCTAAGAATAGAAAGTAAAGAATGATAACACACGAGCTGGCCTTGCCAAACTCCGAGAGCTAGCTCTGCTGTGACTGGTCACGGAACTAAAACATCCACACCAGACCAATCACAGATCCACCTGCTGCATTCCACAGCAGCAGACAATCTATTGTTTATGTCTTGTTGCTGAACTTCTCCAGCTTCAGCAGGAAAAATCCTGAGAGAGGATTTTTCATAAAGAAATGTCTATGACAAGGATGAAAAACAGTGAGTCAACAAATAAATCACACAAAGACATTGAGACTGGACTGATGACTTGTTATATGATTAATTTTAATTACAAGGGGGTAATATGTCATAAAATGGGGTTAGTACAGGTTCCTAATTATTGTTTGAAGTGATTTTTAGTTTAAATATGAATATAAAATAGACTTTGGGCTTCTAGATTTAAGATACCTCAAAGATTTTTTCAAGAGCAATGGTTGAAGGAGACAAAATTCCAGATCCTAACAACACTGAATTCTGCCTTTCACTTAAAGGCCTTCTGTTTTTTATGCCATTACAAAGTGTAGTGCAGGCAGAGAAAGAAAAAAAATCACCTGAAGTTGTGAAACCTGGATTAAGATAGTCTGTGCAGGGTGTAAAGTAAGAATCTAAAATGAGAATTGCAAATGAGATCTAAAGGAGTTCTCATATGGTAACGAGGTAATACTTTCACTCAGCATGAGTGTGCCAATGCTCAGCTCCATTTCATGGGAATTGTGTGGCTAACATGTTCTTGGAAAAGCAGAGATTAAAAACCAGCATCAGGCTGAATCGATGCATTTAAGTTCTTTTATAGCAGATTTAAATGTAGTCCTAAGATTTAATGAGTTTGAGATTTAATAGACTTCTCTCTCCTACTTACCTCTGCACAGAACCTGCAGGATTATATTCTCTTCTGGGACATCACAGCCTGCCATTTGATATCTGCTCTGGGTGTTTCTGTAGTCCTATTTTTCAGATATTTTTATCAGATATTGCAGCAGCATGCAGTTGTTTCTGTTTATATTTGCTTTTTTGTGGTGGTCCATGTGGAAAGTTCCTCCACACTTGTTGGGACAGCCAACATCTCAGCAGGACAAGTCCCATTCCAGGGAGAGCTTTTTAGTGGTGTCAAATCTTCACAAATAAAGAGATTCTTCTCCCTGCCAACTCTTGTCTGACTGCCTCAGGTTGGTGCTGCTCATCTTAAGACTCTTCCAGCGCCTCATTTTTGGGCAGCAAAGGGAGAGGCCACTGAAATGGCGGGTGAAGGTGGAAGACGGACAGAGGACGGGCTCAGCTGCAGCACTGCTGGCTCCTTGATGAAGCTCACCGCCTTGATTTGATTTGATTTGATAACCCCACTAAAGGGTTAAAAGGTTTTCTCTGGACAGAATCTTTCTGAGGGAGTACTTCTCAGTTAGAAAATGCTGATCCATTTAAAGTTAAATCTTTCGTGGTAATGCTGTGATCTAAAGAGAAACTTAATTAAAAAAAAATTAGGCTATTCCACTTCGGCTTTTCAGAAAGACTGGTAGAATTTTGAATTCAAAATGAACCAAAATACCTTTATGAAATTTTACACAATTATTTACAATTCCACTGATTGTAAATGTAAAAACTGAAGCTGTTATGAATTTTTTTTTTCACAAGAATGAATTATTTAGAATTATTTTTAATTATTTTTGGACCTGCTGGCCTCATAGCCTTCTTCCAAGAGTGTCCAACAAAATAGGGTCAAGGGTTGCTTTCATGACTCATTCTGTATTTTTCCCCTTTGATGGTGATCTGCAAAAGGGTTTCAAACTGTTTTTTATTATCTCCAGGGTTCAGCTTCTTAATTGAAATGAGCTCCCAGAAGTTTCTTTAAGGTTTATTTTCATTCCTATGAGGCAGAGAATCTCCTCATAGGAGTTCTCCTGTCGAGAAGCTCTAGTGTATGTGTCTCACCCCATATTTATTCTTGGGGAGATGTTTCTGGAGTTGAGAATCTCTAACAGACTTCCTGTGGCTGGATACTAGAAGTATTTTCTCCACAAATAGCAAAATTAGGGACATGTCTAGTGGAAACAGAAGGGAATGTTCAGCTGATTGAGCTCATCCTATGGGCTTGACTACAATGCTGAAGCAGAAGTCATTGCAAAGTCAATGGGGTTAGTACAGGTTCCTAATTATTGTTTCAAGTGATTTTTAGTTTAAATATGAATATAAAAGAGACTTTGGGCTTCTAGATTTAAGACACCTGTTTGCTGGTTGCTGCTGAGCCCCAGACACCAGCAGCAGCTGGTGAGCAATGAATATAGGCTGCAGCATGGAATATTCCATGGTACAAAGCTCAGGAAGGACAATGAGAGTCTTTCTTTCTTGCATGAGAAAAGAAAAAAAAAAAGAGTTGCAATGGGAGGTACAGATTCTTCTCTCATGCCTCCCTTGTGCTAGCATATTGCTCCAAGGGCATTGGAGAGATGAGCTCCATGAGCCATGAGAGTGAATGCCAGGCATGCTGGGCAGGAATTGGATGCACCATTTGCTGACTTCTGGCACCTATTTGGATGCCTGGAGAGGGGCTGTGCCTTCCCAGTTTTCCCAGGGGAACTGTGGGTCTGTTCCCCCCTGAGCAGTACAACGTAGCCCGCCATGACTTGAACATTATGAAGATTCTTTCTAAAAATAATTATAAATAATTTAAAAACTCTCGTAGTTAGAGATTAAGCTGCTGTCAAATACAGCCATTTCTCCTAATCTAAGAATTTTAAAATTCTTCTTCTTTGTTACAGGCAGCCCTGTGGAATGGTGCTGTTCCAGGTAGACAGATATTTGCAGAATTTGCCTTGAAGCAGTTTTAAGATTGCAAAATGCAGCTTCTGAAGCAACACCCTCAGGAGAAAAGCAAAAGAAAACAAAAGGGGGCTTCTGCTTGTGGTGCCTCAGCTTTCCCTGGGAGAACAGAATGAAAGGGAAAGAGCAGGAGAGATTCAACCCGAGTGACTCCAGCCAAAAATGGACCAGCACCACCCCCCTGCCCCATTCCATTTCCAGCTGCTGGGTCTTAGAGGGACGGAAACAATTTAGGGCAAGGATGTGGAATACAATAACATTCTGTGCTGCACAGGACTTTTGGCTATAAGTGTTTGCCATCTCTTCGTAATTTGAGCAAATAAAGCTGAAAACAGGAAACATACATTTTTAACACCATTGTTGAAGGATTGGAGCTTTAAAAATTTTAATTTATCCTTGAGGTAAACAATTTTTTTTTAACTGATGGTATTTCAAGAGAATGTCTTGTTCATCCCTTTCCCTGACAACGTCTACATAGTCTGTATAACCTGCTGTTCTATTTCCCAGGCTATTATTCTATTAAATACAGCAAATGCAAGAATAGAACGGTTGCATTTAGCTTAAGGTTTCTTTTCAAATATGATAGTTTATTTTCTTCCCTTTCCCCTTAAAATGTCCTACCTTGTGCTGGTATTTTTTTCCACAACTGCACTATATTGTGCCATTTTGGTCATCTTAAAAGTAGTGGCTTGATGGACCTTCCACTGACCAGGTACTAAAAGATAATATTGTAAATCTCTCCTAAAAATTGAGTTGTTTCCTAAAATGCCATTATTGTTTCTTCTTACATCTAAGCAGAGAGGCAAATAATTAGGTGGAAGCATCACTAGGCATACTGAAATAATGGTAAAAGCTGGAAATGTTCAACAGAATAAACAAAACACCTTTTCCAAGTTTAGGCTGTGATAACCTGGTCTGTGGTTGTGCTTATAAGCCTTTAAAAAGCTGTTCCCGATTCTGAGCTTCTAGGTTCTCCATGGAATTTTGATTTCTGCTAAGATTTATGTGAATGTTTCATTTCTTGTTTTTCTATTGATATATTTCTGGAATGTTTATAAAATGTGATTTGGTTCTTGTTTAAGATGGCTTGCATGCATGAGACTACACCATGCAACCTGTTCATGTAAAACACAGCATTTGCCTTAAATTTGAATATTATATATAAAAGAATACAGTTTTTCTATGTGTATTGAACCAAAGATGACAATTTCCCTAAATCAAAAGATAGAATTGATTGCACAGATATTATACTCAAAAGTGGCATTTATGATCTTATCCTTTTATCACTTCCACATGTATTAGTGCCACTATCTTTTGTTGTGTGGTTATAATCCGTGCCATGAAAATAAATTATGAAATTAATAAGGACATCCCCCACAGCTGGATCCACAGAAATTTATAATGAGGGAAGGAATTCTTGCAAGGAAGTGGTGATGTAAAGTCCATAGAAAAGGAGCATTGTTAATGTTGCCTTAATTCAAGATATGGAGTTATAGGATACAACTTTAATTAGCTTTATTTAATGAACTAATAAAAAATTACCCTCTAAGCTAATAAAAAATATGTTTATTTAAATGTATTTTGCATATCTTCTGCTTTGCTTAAATATGAATTAACAGCATTCAATTTCATGTTAGGGATTATGTACTTTTAAATATAGTAAAAAGAATAATTCTTTGAGCAGTCTGCAGAATTTAAGTACTAGTCAGGTATTCTGGATAAAGCTAAATCCATGGTTATAGGAAACACTTAAAAATGCTGACTGCAAAATAACTTTTAGAGTAAAGGATTAAAAAAGTATATAAAATAAAATTGATTAACAGTAAAAAGATATAAATTCCTTTTAAATACCAGGAGATATTTTTAAAGAAAATTAACAAAGCATCTATATTTTCATACCGAGGGAAAAAAGAGTTGTGTTTTTCCTGTCAAGATATTTCTCATTTATTTGTTAGGCAGTGACACATCATCTAGTACATCATATACATGGAAGACTTGATATCTTTAGCTAGGCAATCCACTCCTCCCTTTCATGGAAAGTAAATGTAGTGTTCTTTTTGGGATAAATATGTGTAAATCTGAGCAAAGCGTCTGGTTAGACAGGTTCTTTGTCCTGCTGTCTGCTTGTGCTGGAGATACTCCTGAAAAGGAATTAAAAATTAAAAACTGTACCAATTCCCCCTCTAATAGAACAGTCACCAAAAAGCTATTGAAGTTTTAATATGGTAAAATTTTAGCACCCTGGTATATGTGAGATGATGCAAACCACATGCTGTGCTTAGTATAGTGGTTTCATAAACATTGGTTTATGATTTATTGCTGGAATTTTTTTCAGCTATTTTGCTTAATTCTCTATGATGTTTTTGATATTGATATCAATTATCTTATGATTTTGATATTAATATCAATTATCTTAGTAGTCTTCTCCAAGCTGAATAATTCCATGATTCTACAAAGAATTTTTGTTGAATACCGAAATCTTTAGAGTCTGTTCATCCTAACTTGTGAAGGCCAAAATATTTCTGCTATAGCCCATTTTGGTGATTAGCAGGTAGGATTTGCAATGAAGCATGGCAGAAAAAATTGGAGAACTGCATTATATATACTTGGTGAGATTTGATCACTCCTCTGATGCAAGAAAATGCTTATTTTTACCAGACTGCCCTGTTCCCAAATATTCTCTGTTCTGAATTTGACTGTAAGCTGGTATGGATGGTCTTTTTCTGGAAACCCAGATGCCAGTAAATCCCCACTGCAGTCCCCCAGCACAACACACAGGAGTTTATTGTTCTTTCAAAGCTTCTTAGCTGGGTGAATTTATGCCATAAATTCATAACTCCAGGCATCCATGCTTGTACCACAGTCGCTGTGAATAATTGATAGTGCTTACAAGGTTTGGTGATTTAGCACCTGGTCAGGCAAATCTGTAGAATGTCATGTATTTTTTTTTAGGCAAAGATTTATTTAAAGACTGAAATTTATCCAGATCTTCAAAATTACACATTCGGTGCAAAAATATTTTACCAAGGCATTGTTTGTCCTTCTCTGTATGAAGTGCAGAGACAGTTATTTATCTGTACAGATGGCTGATTTAAGTAACTGTATGTCATACATAATGAAATATTGCTGGAGTTTTCTCTTGTTATCTTTATTTCACTGGTTACCAAAAAGGTGATAAGACATATGCTTTGACTCAAGGCCTGCAGACTGCAAGATTTCTTGTTACATGGGGCAACTCTCCAATGCTTGTGAATTCCAAGGGAAAAAAACCTACTTCTTGACCTTTCTAAAGGGCTCTAGATGATAGATAATTTTTGTTACCTAAAGATGCCATAGTAGTGCTGCTGAAGAAGAAGAAAAGTGGTTTGTGTGTATCTGTGTGTCACTGTCATATTTTCTGGAAAAATTCCCTTGCCCAGGATTCTTCTCCTGGGAAGCTGAGAAGCCTCAGGGATAAATGAAAACAATAATTATCTCATTTGCTTCTCCTGTGTTTTGCTGCTTTGGAATGTGGTTTGGCGATTGTTTATCCAACAGGTGATTGTTTCATTGGTTTCGTGTGAATTGTTTTGACTTAATGACCAATCACAGTCAGGCTGTGTTGGGACTCTGGAAGAGAGAGTCACGAGTTTTTCATTATTATCTTCTAGCTGTCTGTCTGCATCCTTTCTTTGTTTTTTGTATGGTTTTAGTATAGCATTCTTTAATATAATATCATAAAATAATAAATTAGCCTTCTAAGAACATGGAGTCAGATTAATCTTTTCCTTCCCATGACATTACTGTGTGTGTAAAGATGCCCATGCATGTTGATGTGTGGATGTTTTAAAGGAACATTATGCTTTCCTAGAGAAAAGCAGACAGAAGCCAGGTGCCTGCATTGCCTATACCCTGTGTGTACAATGTATGATTTGGTTTGCAATGGCCCCCTGAAATTAACCCGGACTTCTTCTTCGATAAGGCTATAATTAATATTGGGTCATCTGAACCTGCCATTGTTGTGCAGCAGGTGTAGCACCTGCAGTTTAGTCTGTGGGAAACCTCAAAAGGTGTTTGTAAGGCAAATAATACAACCTCCCTACATTCTTGCCCAGAGTATTGTAGTGTGAATGAATAGAAGATCACTTAAATTTTTAGAAATTGAGGATTAGGGACTCTGTAGAGCTTCTGTTTCTCCGTGGAGTTTGTAAGTCTAGGTTTATAACATTTTCTAAGGGCTTATCAGGTGATGTTTGTTTGGGGAAATTAAGGTTTTCAATTGTTAAAAACCAGCAGGAGGGATTTTTTTTTAAGCCAGTTCAAGTTGCAGTGCAAAAAGAATAGGGAAAGTTAATGTACTCCTACAATACATAGCACCAGTAAAGAATAATTATGTGTGAGACATTTCTAGGAGTGTGTACATGAACCCCTCATGATAAGCACTTCCTCCTTCAGAAGTTTCAAATAAAAGAAAGCAAAAAATCCAGTTTCACTGGTAAACTTCCTCTCAGAAAGCTCCTTACAAAACCTAACAACTTTTGTCTCCTATCTCTAAAACTTTAAATCTCTTCCTTTGACTCAACAAAATCCTACAAAAAAACTCTAGCCTTTTCACAGGTGCTCAAAAGAGCTTTTGCTAAGCCAGAATGTCATTCATGAGTCTTGTCTTACACACCCTGAGTATGGTTTAGGTGTCCTCTCTTTAGGCTGCATCTTTCCCTAATGGAATTTCATATTATGTTGAGTTAACTGGGATAGATCACACTTGACAACATTTGCCCTGCAAAGTCTGCTAAACTATAAAATGCAGTTTATTATGTGAAAACAGCATTCTATCATGAAATTATTATACTATTATGTCTTTTTTTATTAATAGTAAAATAGTAACAAATATATCAGAGCTTTTGAAGAAGGAACAAATATCTGAAGAAATTATACAGGAGGCAATACTTTTCATATTTAATGAAAAATAACCAAAAATTTAAACAAAAAAGCAATGCATCATGGCCGTCTGGGAGATATACTTCCATTTAGTTAACAAAACTATCCTAAGGAAGAAATACATTATTGTATTTGGGAAAAAAAAAAAAAAAAAAACCTCCTGGTTTTTACAAGCTTGGTTCAGCTCAGGTTAATCTTTTTAGAGAGATGTGTTATTTTTCAGACACTGAGAACATTATAGTTATGTCTTAAACCATCCTACCTTAGCAACTACATCCCAATTAGTAATTGGGGTGTACCTCCCTAAGGTTTTGAAGAAAGCTTTTCAGTAAAGCATCCACAGTGGAGGAAAATACTCAATATTTAACCACAGAGGAGCTACAGGTGGTGACAGTGGTGGGAACCTCAGCCTTTAAAGCAAGCAGATTTTCTGCACCTCTCTTCAGAACTAAATCATCTGCCTGTGAAATACCTGTTCCTGATGTCCTGAGTGCAAAGGTACAATAGCTTGTCCCTGGTTTGGGGATCTCAAACCGATCAGAGAGGCTGTGGCAGCAGCACAGAGGTTCCCCAAGGCATCTTCTCAGTGACAAAAGGAGGCTTTGTGGCTCTGCTTCCCACTGGGTTTGTGAACAGTGAAGGAAAAGAAATTTATTACATTAAAACCAACTTGTATAAATACAATAATGTTTTTTTAAGGGATCTGGAGTACTGTGTTTTGTCCCCTGAGGTACTGCAAACACAGCAGTACCTCTGTATGAAAGTATGGCATTCTGAAGAAAACTCTGCAGAGAAGGGAAGTGAAATGACTTCAAAAGCAGCTTGATGTTTGGGGTTTTGCCTCATTTGTTCTGCTTTTGCAAATATTGCAACCTTTAGTGAAAGCTGGTGCTCATTGTAGGAATTTGAATCCCTTTACAGAAAACCAAAAATATTTCCATTTAGTGCTCTTTCGTTTTCAGTCTCAGCCTTATGTGGTTAAAATCATCCATTTGGTTTAAGTTTCATCCTGGTTAAAGTTTCTATTGTTCTGTGAGTGCCATTTTGTATTTTTGAGAGGTATCACATGCTTTTGTTGTCACCTTTTCTCACAATCACTGCAAGGATCAGTGCACACAGGTTGCTGTCTCTGAAATGAAGCCTTCAGCCTTTCCCTAGCTTTCAGCTGGGACTACTCAGATGAGTTTCCTAAAGAACAGCAAACACTGGTAAATTATGCTTTCTGATCTTAATCTCATCCAAATCTGATTTTTTGTTGCTCAACTCTGCCTCTCTTTAATTTCTAGTGAAATGATGATAAGTTTAAAGCACACGCCAGCTCGACAGAGCCAAGGTTCAATGAGACCCAAAGGAGGGACGCTGCCTTTTGAGGCTCACAGAGGCTCTAGCATGGAATCTTCCTTTGGCTTTACAGAAACTGTCACAGGAAAGTCCATGCTAGGAAACAAAATCTGAATTAGAGGTTTGCGCTCATGCACTCTGACTCGTTTTATTTTCATTATTTTGGGGCTGGTTCCCCACCCTTGCTCCAATTTTGCAATATCAATTTTCTCTTTTTCTCCAATATCTGCATCTCAATTTTCTCTTTTAAGGGATAAAAATATGTTTCTGGATAATAATGGATAAAATAATGAGCTAGTTAATAGAGTGTGCCTTTCACCAGTGTTATTGAATCAGATGTGAAAAAAAAAATTAAAACCACATGGTATTTCTGGGAGATTTTGATCCAAGAATTTTAGTTCCATATGTTAACTCTGGCTAATATCCTTCTTAATAATGGATTAAATACTGCAGTAGATGTTTTCATCCGTTAGTGAATAAATCACAGGTACTCTGGAGTTCCTCTTTCACTCCTTTTAACTGCACACGGCAGACATTTAAAAAAATAAATGGGTTTAAATAACAGGTAAATGATGAGTCAAAGCCAATTTGCAGGAGTAAGGTAAAGTCAAATTCAGATTTTTGTCATAATGTAGTAAATTTTAATAGAAGAAATCTTTCACTGAACTCTATATCCTTAGACTAGGGTGTTTTGTTTACCTGTTCATGTCCAGATGTATTTATTTTACCTATCCTACCCCAGTATTCATGACAAAAAACTCACTTGTCCATCTTGCCCATGTATTGGCATACTTCCCTATCAAGGAGCATTTTAGGAGGCAAAGAAAGAAAATGCTTTTTCACAGGAAAATATTTCTTTAAAAAATAAATAAATGTGGGATCCCTGTAGTGAATTGATGTGCATTGGGTACCACATGTTGCACAGATGTGCAAATACATCTCCATGACTCCACCAAGCCTCCAAGCCAGCTGTGAGACACTGGCACCCCAGGGGCTGTGCCTATTCTTCATTCTGAGTAAATGTTCTCTGCTTTTACAGTCCAGGGAATAGGGAAAACCCACTGATCTCTTTTAAAGAGAATACACCCTGAGTTTCCTTTTCAAGTGTGAAAAATGCATATTTTATGATTGGCTTTTTGCAAATATTAAAGTGAATATTACACGTGTTGTGTTAGAAAGTGATGCTGTATTAATTTTCTTAAGTAGTGTGTTAAATATGGTTTTAGGTTATAACATAATGTTAAAATTTAAACTATGTAAGATACTTTTTTTAAAGAGAGGAATGAGGTACTTTCACTGAGATAGCAGCCACAGGACACCAAAATCTTTCAGAGAAAAAGAATTTATTGCTCCATTATCAGAAGAAATGAACTTCTTCCTACCTCACTCAGTCCTGAAGCTGCCTCAGGATTCAGAGGGAGAAGCTGACACTGACCAGACAGAATCCTGTGTTTGAATGGAATTTATGCATCATGTATGAGGTGTATGAATATGCAACAGGCTGTTGCTTTTAAGGGTTAATCCTCTGTTAATGTGTGTCCTTTCTCAGGCTTATTTTGCCCAGAAAGAGGTACCCAGACTGTCTGTAACCCTTGTTTTTAATGCTTCGTGTTGTCCTAATCCTAATTGTCCAAATTTTATTACTCTAATTTTACTACCATTTTTAAACCATTTTATTACTATTAAACTTTTAAAATTCTAAAAACAAGCAATTGCTGTTTTTCACGTCAAGGAAATCATTGCTATCTATACAAGAGAAAAGGCCCTGATGATTCTTTTGGTAGAGACATTTTAAAAGCAGCTCCTAACAGTGCATCTCTTTCTGCTGTCATTAAGGGAAGACAGATAGAAGTATGAACACTGCCATGCTGGCACTTATCAGCACCACTCTGGAAAAGCACACAGGTCTGATTTCAATTTCTGCTGTTCTAGAGTTGTTTAGCTCATTTCATCAAATAGTTGAAGTCCAAATACATAGCACTACTTACAGCTAAAATATTTGGCAAAATGCTCTGCAGCCTGTTCAAAGTGTTTTAAGCAGTGAAGCACTCAAAGAGTCCATAATAAGGTATATACTTAAACGTGTACATAAATTAGGTTTAAGATCTTGGATCTCTACAGGTTTCAGGGTGCTTGTTAAACTGCTGCTTTCTCTGTTAATTAAAAGCTAACACTGCCAGTTTGTTCCTGTTTTATTAAAGTGCTTCAGCATTTGGAACCTCTCCATGAACAAATAAATATAAGCAGTCTTCACATATGTGTGCATATATACATGTCTTTTGGTAAGATAATTATTTGCTTATTTATCTGCCAGCAAATATTAATCTGCCAGAATGTAATTGTTTCTGCTCATAAATTGTTTTCTTACACAATCTCACCAATATAATCTGATGCAGGATCCCCTATGCAGATATGAACCCATACATATTTTTGATAAGAATTTTGTAACATGTATTTTAGAACTGCATGTGTTTTAGCATTTTTTTGAAAGCGCACATAATTTGCACATCACAAATATAAGAAATTTTATTGTTTTCTGTAGAATATAGAAGAATAAAGATACTGTGTTACACATAAACACTCTGAGCTACAGAACTCATCTTTTCAGGTACATCCAGAAAAGAATGAGAGCTGGGGCTCTGGTTTATGTTCAGTAGGACGCAAGGAGACGTCAAGCTGTTTTTGCAATAAGTGTGATTTGTATTTCATATTCCAAATAGGAAAATGTTCTGCTGCTTAGTTCAAACAATAAACTCTCTTTTTTCTTCATAGAAGTATAATCAATAGGTTTGTATCAAATTCACAGATATATGTGTGCATTTTTATGTGTATTTGTGTAAATATGTACCCATATGCCTTGGGGACTAAACTGGATAAACACTTGAGTCTTTCTCATGCTTTACAGGTGTCAAAAATCCCTTTAATATGCTTTTCCCTTCATTTCATTCCTGATTTGTCTCTGCTTTTGACCAGTTTTTATCTGTTTCTCCATCTGCCAGTGCTCTTATATTAACAAAAGCCCAGTTGTTTGATTTTAAAGGCCATGGAGAGATCAGACAAAATGAAAGTTGGTCAAAACTTGGGAGCTGGCTGCAGCTCAGGGAAAATGAGGCTACATGCTGAGTATTAACTCACCAGCACTGGCCTCAGGACTTGCTGGGACTCTCCTTGGCTAGAGTTCATTTCAGCTTGTTTCTGCTGTGACAGCATTTGTCTTTCTGTCACAAGATTATTACCTGCCTTGTTCAAGCTTATCTCCATGCATAGCAAATGTGATCAAGATCTAGAAAACCTGTACAGTCTCTACAGAACAAGTGATAAAACCCCACTTTTCTGATAGCTGGGGCTGTGGGATGCTGTTGTGTACCTGGAACAGTGAAGTGGTGATGATCGTCAAGCTGTAGCTGGGATCCAGTGGGGGAAAAAATAACAAGCAAGGAAACTGCTTGAAAAAGTCATGAAAGAAAGTAGCCTTGGCAGGCCCAATACTGAAGAGAAAGAAACCTCACCATAAATGTCACATTCCTCCCAGCAAAGCCCTTGGGATGCTACTAATAAGTTGATTCCCCTCCAAATTCCTTGATGGGTACTGTGGATTTTGGGATGCAGATGATCACCCTCAAGGCTCAATGCTACACTGAGGAAAAAGGATAGATACCTGAAGGTGAATGTATAGCTAAATTTTAAAATATTATTGGGATGTCAGGGGTGGGTGTATTCCTTTGAATAGTGACTTAACATTGCTGTAACTGGGCTAATAGCAAGTGCCCATTGCATTTTGATTTGACTATCAAAACTCTAATGTATCCTTAATTTCTTGGATCCACTAAAAATTCATATTCCCTTTCATCCACAATCTTAAAGTGTAGTACTGTTGTGTTAATGATTCATGCAATAAAACAACAAAATTTGGGGGTATGATTGAGTTGTCCAAGCACAGGATGTCCTTTGGCATCACCTGCTGTCTCTGAGACATCTGTTTAGGACAGGGACAAAGTGAAATCAAGATAAATTCATTCTGTACCAGAACTCAACAGAGAGGCTGAGTGGGATACCCAAGGATGTTTGCCATGGCATTAGGTGCTGCTGTCTCAGGAAATGCATTGCACTGTCATGACATTTTATGTAAAGGCACAAGCAGGAAAGCAAAGATTCAATGTGGATTGGTTTTTAATTTACCATAGTCCTTGGTGTGCAGTACATTTCAGTGGGAAGCTTTATGAAGTCTGGCCTCAGCCCCCAGCTTTGCAGAGCTGGCTCTTCAGTGCTGGCCAAAGATCAGGGGGCTGCAGAGGGAAAAACATGGAACAAAGAAAGAAAATCTAAATGAATAGACCTGAGGTTCTGTCTTTTATCAGGTCGTTGAAAGAACTCCGGAGAAATCCGAAATCTGTCATAAGAAAAAAAAATCCTTTTTTTTTTTTCTTTTATTCAGAATTTTAACTAACTAGCTGTGCTAAAATTGAGAAATTAGGTAGTCTATTAGCTCTGTGATACTTTCTATTAGTTTTGTGTTCAACAAGATTACTTGCCCCATGCAAGCAGAAACCAGGCAAGTTAGGCTCAGCAGCATCATGGTAGGAGCTAAGTCATGAAGAGCTTGCAGTCTTTGAAAGCAGGAATGTGGGATAATTCCAGACCCAAACAGAAGGCACACAAAACAACTGATAAATCAGCACAGCGGGAATGGTACTAACAACAATAATGAAGGATATATGTTTTGAAATAAGAAAGGAAATTGCTTTATACTGAGAACCATGGGTTAAATAGTTGTTTGATTTTCCTAAGTTTTAAACATTTCAACTTTCAAGTTTACCTATGTAGTTTAGATTTAACTCCCCTAATGTTTATTTTGGGAAAATTGAATTGAAAACTGAATTGTCTAAGCACCTGTATTGGGTTGAGGAGAGGGAACACAGAAGACAACTTATGCATCTGAATTATTTTCCTGAGGCCAGTACAAATACCAGTAATTGTAAATTCTAGGAGATACATATTATTTGCTCTGCAGTTTCAGCGGGATGGCAGTGAAATTATTAACAATGGCATCTCAGATTTTATGTGAATTACGCATCTCTGTAGTGTTTCCTTTGGTTCTCACCATAACAGCTATTGAAGCGCTGTGGAACTATTTCATTCCAAAGTTACTACGCATAATTTTTTTCTTTTTTCAATATGAAGCAATATTTTCACTTTAGCTGGGGAAACATAATCCTAAATCATGCCCAATCCCAGGGTTTGCATAAAAGGAGTATATATGTTTCTGTAGGTGCTCCTACATCAGATGTTTTCTTTCCTTGCTGAGGATCCAGCCTGCATTGATTTCCTCCAGAGCACTCATCCTGCTCTATTGTATTTGCAGGGACCCTCGTGGCAGGGAGGAATGATGAACCTGACCCCATGTTCTCAGAAGGCTAATTTATTATTTTATGATTATATATTATAATAAAGAATGCTGTACTAAACTATACTAAAGAATAGACAAAGGATACTTACAGAATTTAAAAAAGATAATAATGAAAACTTTTGACTCTTTCCAGAGTCCTGACACAGCTTGGCACTGATTGGTCAATGAGTGAAAACAACTCACAGCAGAAACCAATGAAACGATCACCTGTGGGTAAACAATCCCCAAACACACCCCAAAGGAGCAAAACACAGGAGAAGCAAATGAGATAAGAATTGTTTTCCTTTTTTCTCTGAGGCTTCTCAGCTTCCCAGGAGAAAAATCCTGGGTGAAGGGATTTTTCAAAGGATGTGAATGCCACACTGCTCGCTGGTGTAGGGGCTCAGGAGAGGCATCACTCCTGAGCTCTGGCTCCTGGCAGCCTCCTTGCAGCTGATCAGCCCAAAGGCACAACCACGTCCCTCCTGCCTGCACACAGATAGCAGCTCTGCACCACGGGGCTTTTAACAACTGAGGGGCAATAAATTTTATACACACATGCCATGACAGTAGCAGGGATGCTGCCTGTGTGTATCTTTTCCAAGAGCTGCCTATACAGAGCCTTTGGCAATTAACAACCACTGTAATGTCCCCTGTCAGGAATTTTACTGCTTTGACATCCAGCGCTTTGGCACTTTGGCCTTCAAACAATTCTTCACAAAAAGTTCACAGCAGAGTTAACTCTACTAAAAAGTGAATAATTTTCTGGTTTGTTTTGTTCTGGAGAAAGATCAGTAGGAGTGTCTCTTTCCATTCCCTAAAGAAGTTTGTGCAGCCATTCAAACACTGGTTTATCAGAGCAGAGATGAAATGGGGAGTGGTGTGCTCCAGGGACAGCATCAGCATTGCTCTGCATGGATTTCTCAGACAGCAAAATCAGTTGCTGGACACATTTTTCTGTCCCAAAGTATCTACATCTCTTCATCAATCCTTTTTTTTTTTTTTTTTTTAATGAACAGGGCTAATTAAAGAAGCCCTGGTAAAAATTTTAAAAGGCTCAAAAATCTAAAAAAAACCCCCAAAATCATCAAGGTTAGGTGAAAGAAAATTTCTATATTTTCCTACACCAGAATAAAATAACCAGAAAATTCTGTGGGCAATTCATCCTCGAAAGAAGGAAAAAGAGCTTTGTCTTTTGAGAAGTATGTTCATGACTCAAAAGTCATGCTGGGCTTCAATAAAGTGAAGACACTTGAAAAATCTCATCTTGATCTTCTGCTGTTCTAGTCATTCATATGATACTTCTGAATGAAAGCTGTGTCTGATTTGCACCTTCAGATTATACTTTCTTCTGCCAACATAAAAATTTTTTCCTTTGAGAACTTTAAAAGATCTGTTTAAAACTCTATACTCAGTTTAATAGCTCACAGCAATATAGTTGGAGAGATCTCTATCCCTGGAAATGCATATTCCTGAATTTTAGAATGCCTATGTGTCCTAAAAATTGCTATTGTTTACAACTTATGATAATGTATCACATAATGTACTAAAAATGTAATTGAATGTATTTATATTAATTAGATACTAATTTTAATTCTGGTTTTGAATAAAAATGAAGCAAAATAATTTAGAATTTTAATTATTAAAATTAATGTATAGCATGACAAAAATAAGGGAACTGTTCTAGATACTCTTTGTTGAACTGGGTTCTCTCTGGAAGGAATACCAAACATATATAAAATCTCATTTCATAAACTTGGAAATTACAAGTGCATCCAGCATTTTGCAACAGTTTTGCAATTTTATGTTTTTTCTAATGATTTTTTAATAATTTAAGAAGAAGAAAAAGATCATGTTATAATCATCTTTAATGATGTCGGGAGAGGTTTGGAAACTGGTATCCATGGCATGGATGAAATGTAAGGGTTCTTGCCATAGGAATATTAGTAAATCAATATAATGTTGCTACACAACCACCTTTTTGCTATGCTGCTATAGCAAAACAACTAAATAATTTGCTTGAGATTCTTCAAGAAATTATTTCCCTGTAGATAGAACCATAGAATGGTTGGAAGGGGCTTTGAAGATCATGTAGTTCTGAACCCCTGCCATGGCAGGGTCACCTGATGATCTCAAAGTGTTGATGTTAAAGGATTTTTTGGTATTTCAGCCAATCTTCTAACATTAATCTGTTTCCTACAAGCTGGAGATCTAGTTTGCCAAACCCCTGTTACTTTCAAATGCTTTGTCAATATCTGTCAATAGTGCAAAGAGTGGTGCTTGCCCATTACATCACCATTTTGCTTGTGGAATTGCTTATCTGAAATGCATTTTTCCACGCAACTGGAACTGGAAATAGTCTGCAGATTTATGAGGCAACAGGTGATGAGGCAACAGGCTGTTACTCATCCTCTTGTACCAGATACATGCCCTCAAAAATCAAATTAGGAAATTACGGTATTTCACGCTGATCATTCGCTTTTAACAAAGCAGGGCTGACATGAGCTGGCTGCTGTCAGCGTCACATTATGCCCGTGACAGGGGAAAGGAGTTTCAGAGTTAGAGATGTGCTCAGCTCAGATATACACTACAAGTTTTCTCAGCACTAGTAGAACAGTAATGGCAATTTTCCAGTAAGAAATTCAGGCACTTTCAAGAATTTTTTCAGGCATTTGATAGACTCAATCAGTTTTTCATAAATTCAGAACACAGCTTTTGCTTTTTTTATCTCCCTGATTTACTGAAAATGTATGTTGATGTGTTGTCCTGTAAACAGCCAGTGAGGGCTTTGTGGCACACAAAAAGTTGCTGGATTTTTTTTAACACCTATGTACAATAAATAATAATGAATGAAATACCCTACAGTAAAATGCAATGCAGATAAGTCATCGGAGTCCAAAAATTAAATCTGAACCAGATGCTTTAATGTTTTAAAGAGCTGGCAGGATGTCATCATGCCAGTACAAGGACTCTGTCAGGACAGCTGTTCTACACACTGAGTCCCAGCTGCAAACGTGATGTACCTTTCTGAAAGCAATTCAAAATTGCCATAAATCCTTTGCTAATAAGTTTCTCTGAGGTTTCAAAGGGACTTTGGTAATTATTAGATTTCTGGTATAAAAAGATTTGCTTACTGAAGAGCTCCAATATTCAATATACAAGAGAAATTATAGTTAATGGACACTCTTAAAAACATTTCATTTGTCCTTGCCCGGGTCACCAGGCTATGACATTTTTTCTGTACCATTTATTTTTAGTAGAAAGAGCACGGTAATAATTGTGCCCAGTGATTGAAGATGAGGACAGACAGTAACTCCTTTGAAACAGAGCTGGGAGCAGGGATAAAAAAAAAAGGCCAAATATTTTTTATCCTTTGAGATGAGATTTTTTTATAACACTGAGAAAGTCGTATGAGTGTTTTATTTTCAGCATTTCTGGTACTGCTTAAATATTATTGAATGAGACCAACAAAAGATTTAAAGTCTTATAGTTCACAGACAAAAGAATACAAAACATCTCATAGCCCTCTTCCCTTTTTGGTTATTTTTGTTTTACTAAAACGTTCTGTTTGTCATTTTAGCTTAAATATTTGTCTGCAGAATCTTTTCTTCTAAATTATTCTGTTCATGGAGCTTTTGGGCATCAATCATTGCAAAAACAACCTGCAAAAGACTACAAATGACAGTCATTCATCATCTGAAACAAATGATTCTAAGTCTGTCAAAGGACAAACTCTAAACTTGCATTCTTTCATCAGGAGAATCATAAGCAAAATAGATTAATTTTGAAATTGCACCAGAGAGAATTTGTGAAGTACACAGATAAATAGAAAACAAGGTTCCATTAGTCCCCAGGGGGAGCTGCTTTTCTTGCTGCTTTGTTGTGCTGGATAGCTGCAGAGGTTTGACGCTGCTCAGATTCCTGGCACCCACCAAAGCCACTCTCTCACTCCCCTCTGCACCTGGACAGGGGAGGGAAAATGTTGTGAAGGGTTCATGGGTTGAGCTGAGGAGTGGGAGGGATCACTCATCAAATACCACCAAGGGCAAAACAGGCTCTAATTAGAGATATGAAATGAATGCATGGCTAACAAAATCAGAGCAGGATAATGACAAGTAAAACCCTCAAAACCAGCTTCCCCAGCTCTACCTCCTCCCCAGCAGCGCATGGAAAAATGGAATGGGGGTTATGGTCAGTCCATCACATTGTGTTTGTCCTGCTGCTCAAGGGGAGGAGTCCCTGCTCCACAGTGGGCTCCCTCCCTCAGGATACAGCTCTCCCTTAACTTCTCCACTGGGGCTTCATCCCACAGGAAGCAGTCCCCTGTGACCTGCTGCAGTGTGAGTCCATCCCATGGGCAGCATTCCACCTCAGGCTGCTGCAGCATGGGTCACTCTTCCCTGGGCTGCTGTCCCTCAAGGAAAGGCTGCTCCAGTGGGGGCTCCTCTCTCCATGGGCCTCTCTCAGGCATCTGCCTGTTCTGGAGAGGGGCTCGTCCAGGGGCTGCAGGTGGATCTCTGCATCCCTGTGGATCTCCATGGGCTGCAGGGACACAGCTGCCTCACCATGGCTGCGCCATGGGCTGCAGAGGAATCCCAGCTCTGGTGCCTGCAGCACCTCCTGCACCTTCTGCACTGACCCTGGTGTCTGCAGAGCTGTTCTTCTCGCATCTTCTTACCCAACTCTTCTCTGCCCATAACTATGTCTGCTCAGTAATTTCGTTGTCTTTATTTTAAAATCTGTTATCACAGAGACGTTATCGACATTTCTAAATTGGCCCAGCCTTGGCCAGCAGCTCATCCATCCTCAGAGCCATCAGGGATTGACTCTGCCAGACATGGAAGAAGATTCCAGCAGCTTCTCACAGGAGCCACCTCTGAAGCCCCCCCTTCTACCCAAACCAGGCTGTGCAAACCCAATACAATATCTTCTCCTGTTAATAAAGAAGGGAAAGAGCAGAAACAGTGCAACCGGGGATGGCAGGAATTAAGAATGAAGAACAGGATGGATTTCTTGTCATGACAAGGCTATTTCCCCAGCTAGGGCATTTTCAGATCACATCATTTGGGGTTTGTCTGAATATTGGCACAATGCTTGTGGCATAAACTTCCTTGGGGTTAGATAGATTTTCTCACTTACATTTTCCCAAAACCTACCACCCCTTCAACACGAGCATTTAACCCAGGGCAAACAAAGTGAGGCCCTGTTCCTGACTTCTGCAAGTGCTAAGTTTCTGTTTGGCCCACAATTTTGTCTGTAGACTTGCTTCTCTAAACCATGCCCAAATGTCACACTCCCTAAACCCTCCAAGGAATTTGCCCATAATGGTTATCGCATAGAACGTCTTTCAGGGAAGAGATTTTATTTAATTTGACTGCATAGAACACAGTGTCCATTAATGCTAAAAACTATAGTAAGATCCCTGTGTTTCTAAACAAACAACTATGTTTACTAATAAACTTTATCAGTGTTTTGATGAAAAGGCAAAATAGATTTGATGCCTTTACAGAGAAGGGGTGTTTGTCAGAGCTAAAAGAGGTTTGGTAACATGACCTTTCAATAGGCTGCAGTCAGTATTCTCAAAATGAGAAGGAAACAGAAAACTGAAAAGATGGTACAAATTAGTCACAGCCTGCTGCTAGAATGACAATATCACTCTTGGAAACACTGTTAAAAGCAGAAAGAAAGACAACAAAGGGGAGTAGTTAAATATTTACCATCTGAAACTTGTACAGGACTCAGCAATGCCACAGCCCGACTGCCCTCAGAGTCTTGCCTCAGGAAGATCTGGGTTTCTTGGAACCAGAACATAATTCAGCTTTGTAACATGTCAGTGTTTCAGGGTCAAGAGACTAAGAGAGCAGAAGTGCCATACAGCAGTGCATCTGTCTGGATTGCTGAAAGATTGATGGAAAAAAAGAAAGCAGTCAAAGATACCAAAGGCCAAAAACAAGCACAGGCTGAATAAAAAACCCCTCAGCTGCACACAACACACACCGAAACACTTAGCAGAAAGTCTTACTGTTAAATTTGTCTTGAGTCTGATTACAGAGACACTTCTCCAGCACTATTGTGGGGATGCAAGATTAGGCAATCAAATCAATTCAGTAACCACCACTTTGTGCAAACATTATTTTAATTACAATTGGCAAATGCTAGAAGAAATCATACAAGTGGCAACCTTCTGTGGAGTTTTTAGCTAGCAAATGACTGACACCATTCCACGAGATGATAAACAGCTTTTATTTGTATGAAGCTAAAACCACTGGAAATATTCAACATTGACAATTGCATTCTTAGATCTGCAAAAAGCTCATTTGTTATCTGGCATGGTAGGTGGATATAGAAACCCACATGCCATTTCAGGAACTGGCTGTTAAATTTATATGTAAAGAAAAAAAAAAAAAATGAAAGAATGGGTCCAGCATCTTTTCTGAGTGTCATTAAGAAAAAATAGAAGGACCAATAGCTATTAATTCACAGTTCTATGAATGCATAAAACAGGAAATTAACTTGTCTTCAGTTTACATGTAATCTTATCATTTAAAAATAGGCAATCAAACTGGAGCTAAATACAAGTTGGCATGCAGCCTAACTGGCTTCTCAGATTCATTGAGGGGAATACTTTCCTAAGACAAAGCTTATAATTATTTGAAAAAAAGAGTAATTTTGTGTACCTGTATGAGGCCCAAATATTGTTGCAATGTTGAACTGAGAGACTGTTTTGTATTGAGTCAATAACTCTTGTCTTATTTCCAGTGCCAATGGAATATTAGAGTAAGCATGAAAGTATTAAGTGTAAGATTACATATTATGGACTTCAGTTGTGTTTGCCTTGAGTGGTTGTATTTTTGTTTGTTTGTTTGTTTAAAACAGCATAATATTCCTCATTAATGCAGTGAAAAAGCAATTCCAGAAGTTCTCAAAGCAGTTTTTACTCCTTTTGTGTGACATTTCCTGGTTCCATGAAAACCAGGTGAATGTAGAGTTCTAGTTTTCCTTTTCAGGTTTTTTCGGGGACCTGGGGAATTTGTGGTGGTATCTTTTCCTTTTTTTTTTTTTTTTTTTTTTTTTTTCTCCCCCCTTTTTTTTTTTTTTTTGCTCAAAAGTAGAGAATAACAAAAGAAACGTTATGATCATTTATGGAAATTTCTTTTTTTCTTTTTTTCCCCAGAATTTTGGAAGAACACTGCTTAGCAGGCCACGCAGCTCAGCTACATAAAACTTTTTTTTTCTTAAATTTCACAAGGTTGCATTTAAATGATGCTGCAACATTAGGAAAAAAAAGCCCAGAAGTTGTATGTAAACATAGCATAGCTAAGACCTTGTTTATACTAAACTGGACTCTGTACATGGAGTTTTTTAGTTTTACTGACACTATGTCTCCCTGATCAAAGCAGAAGTGTATTTGGATGGTGTACTTTTATGATTAATGAGCAGAAAAGTATATTAGAAAGTTTAAATTTTAAAAAAAATAACAAATGGGTTGATTTTGGCAATTGATTTCTTTTAAGTGAATTATTTGATTAACTTCAAATAAATGGTTTAATGTCACTTTATAGGCCATTAATTATTAATTCAAATAGAAATATTACATGTTTGAACTGAGGAGAGTGAGATGCACAAGGATGCAGTTGGAGGCCACCAGATATTATCACCAAGTTTGGGATTTTGTGCCCGTGTCAGGCCAGAGACACAGGACAAGTATCAAGAGAGCCATTGCAGCTGTGAATTAAAGGGGAGGTGAGGGAAAATAGCTTTTTTCTGGGCCATAAAGTGATTTTACAAACATGCTAAAACCTACCCCTTAAGCTTGTAGTTTTAAAAATTTTTAAGCTGTATATTAGGCAGTGGGTTGTGTCAGTTTAAAATTCAGGGGGAACATTTTTCAAATGTTTTCTGCATTTCATTTTACTCTGATGGCACTCTGCATTAAGAGCTTTACACTGTACCTTGCAATCTGTATTTGGATTAAAGATGTAGCAGCACTGAAATATTCAGGGGTTCAACCAGGCCATGCTGAAGAAGATCATGGAATGCTTTTCCAGAGGAATTGCCTCTTTGATTTGGGATTTTTCACTGACAGGTTTTTGTACACAAATAATTCTATTTATATTAGCTTTATTCAGTCATAATGCACTTTAGGCACCATCTGTTGTCCTCAGAGAGAGTTTACAGATTTCAAAAGGCTATACTGCTTTTTTTTTTAATTCTCAATTATGGCATTCAATTGTTCAGACTGAATGATAGTTTTACTGTTGGATCTAAATATTGTTTCTGAAAGAGGCATATCTTTCAATACTTTCTTTTTGTTTTTCCTTTTGTTTTTCCCCCTTCACCTTAAATAAAGGATAAAACTGCTTCGTTTCTTTTATGTTGCATCTGTGCTAAATGTGCTTGGCTCCCACTCTGCTTTCTTTTTCCTCAAGGAAGACAGAAGTGGGAGCAAATAGAATTTTGAAGTTTTTCTTTGAGCAGATTTGAGGTAGAGGAGAAATGAAGAGGAAGGATCTGAGCAGTGATAACCACTGAACAGTGAGGCTGAACCAAAACACATCAATGTAATTACAGCTGCTGTACTCCAGATACAACCACTGCTCCCATATCGTGTCTCAAAATATATCTAAAAAAAGAGAAGGCTCACAAACGGTAGAATAACATGTAAAATTTATATGAAACTTTTCCACAAATTATCTCCTGCAATTTGTCACCCAGGACTTTCAGGGCCACATCTTGATTTGAACTCGTACCCCGAGGGTCCATGTAACTTCTCAGCATTCACCTCATCTTGTCAGAAATTTCATAAAAGCGTGTTATTTATATTTTAATGTCCATTATCAAGGAAAACACTTTCAGAATTCAATCTCTGCCAGAGAACTAGACACCCTGCTGCCTTCCCATTCTGTGGAGCCGTAGTTGGTCTGTGGCTATGCCAGGTTTCAGGGTAGGGACTGACAATGTCCCAGCTGGGTTTGATGCACCTCTCATGCCCCCAGGAGCTTCCCATGCACAAAGAGAGAGGGGACCAGGATGTTTTCAGCTGTGTGGATGCTCATCCTGGCCATAGCAAACATGAGCCTCAAGCGTGGAGAGGAATCCTTCCCTTTTTATAGCTTTTGGTGGGCTGAAACATCGCTGCCTGCAGGGACTGCTGGTCACCGGAACTTGCCAGAAATGTGCAAAACAGCAATAAACAAAGGACACAAACTTAGGAAAACCCAAATACACTGCTGGCCCTGAAATGCATGCTGCTCATCATATTGTTTATGGCAGCAGCTTCTCTTGGAGAGAATCAAACTCGTGCAGTGGTGGAAGGAGGTCTTTCCCAACCTGGTGTGCTCTGCCTCGAGGGCTGGTTGGCAGAAACTCTCCCGTGGCCAGTTCAGCTCAGCAGGTCTGAAGCAGTAGCTGGAAATGGCTGCTAAGGGGATGGCTGGAATTACAGATTTGCCCAAATTTCCATCTGCAAAATTAGGGCAATCAGTTCTTATTATGTGTTACAAGGCTTCTGAAAACCACACTGCTAGGCACTGCAAAAGGACAAAACCATCAATTTCTGTGTCACTGTAATTTTTTAAATATATTTTCATTCTATTTAAATGGAAGGCATCTCAGGAATTTAAAGCATCAGTAACTGTGGTCTCAGTTAAGTTTAACAATAATTTTTTTTCCTTCCCAAATTGGCTATAAATTACCATAAGAAGCAAGCAATACTTACCCCACCTCCCACAATATTTATGAGTAGGAGTCAACTGATTTTGTACAATTGGCCATTCTAATCAGTGCTGTTCTGCACTAAGAATGAATTATCACAAGGTCAATACTTGATTTAAATTTATATTTACAAGGCATTATCAGTGAAAAAAAAATTTACTTGTAAAATTCGACAGAAAATGACACAAACCCATTTCACTTTGTGCCAAAAATATAATGAGGTCTGATAATGGCAACAGAAATGAATCCATTTTGTGACAAATGTAAGATTTTAACCTTGTGAAAAGATCTCCTTAGAACCATATATAAGCACTACTGCAATACCCTTGAAAGGAACAGATGGCTTTTATTTTCCCAGAGGGACATCTTCATGTGGATGAAGTACAGTGGTATTAATGGTCATAAAACCGTTTGCTAATATTTTAAACATCAATATTAGCATATCTCACACTTGGCAAATGTCTTACTTTGAAGGAAGACATGCACTTCCTTCCTTTGAATTCCAGAAACAGATTTTCCTTGAAACTAGAGGTACCACTGTAATTAAGGAATTTCTTGGTCAGTTCAACTAAATATTCAGGTGATACTGGTGAAAACTCAGGAAGTTAAGGAAATGAATGATAAGGTTTTAAAAGCACTGTGCACTTCAACATTGGCCTTTCACGTGCCACTGTGTTTGTGGCAGACATCCTGCACTGACACATTTGTCCAGACCTTCCTTTATTGCCTAAATAATGAACAATAATTGTAAAACTTATAATGAAATGACATCACATACAGAACTATGATACTTTCATCCCTTTTTTATCACTACTCCCTTTATAGGAATTGGATACTGATTGTACTTTATATTTGAGGTTTACCCAATGCTTAGGAAGTACCATTAAACATCATTGGCATAGAGAATTCAACATTTGTACATCCCATGCCTGTTTTCCTTCTATGAAGAGTAGCTCAATACTATCACTGCTCCTTTTCTGATGTTCCAGGGGTGCAAAAGAAAAGCAGATTTAATCCCTACAATGTCAGTTTTGGGAGAAATACATACATAAATTAAGCTTGCTATTTTCAAAAGCTATCCAAATCTAACTTTGTAATTGATTTTCTCATAAGATTGACTCCACTTTATTGTGGATTTTTTTTTTTTGTGTCCTGATCAAAACTGCCTGGAATAAGTTGCTGAAAACTCTCTGCTTTCCCTAACTTTAACACTAAATTTCTGAATCTCCTAAAGAACTGGTGGAAAATAATTAAGTGGAAAAAACTGGAACTGTACTCTTTCTTTTCCACCTAATTAACTGTTGTTTTGTTTTTGTTTTTTTTTTTTTCTAACTCTCAACTTTAACTACCATAATCTGTGATTTACAGATTATTTTTCTTTCTGGCTTTTTTTTTTTATCTCCCCACTTAACTTTTAAAGTATAACTCATTTCTACCAAAAACCTCCATTTTTATCTTTGTGTTTCCAGTCTATCACAGGAAATCCATCAGTGAGAAATCTGGCTGATGCCAACAGAAGGAATAAAATCCCTATAATTGCTCTGTGGCACAGATTAGCCTTTTTATGGGCTGGGAGCTTTTCATCCTTGGCTGACCAGGTTGTTAGGGTCCCAAGACTGGCAATGAGCAGCACCAAAGCCTTCTGCATGGAGAGAGGACTGAAGCTCTGAAGAGCTGGCCAAAAAGATTAATTTATTCTAAATTAGTATAAATTACAAGATTAACTCAATTGGCTCATCTAGTTATATATTTGTACCAGTGATTTTTTTTCTCTTTCTTTGGGTAACTGTAATCATTTGGAACTTCACTTTTTTCTTTTCCTGACCTGTCTTTTCTTTCAGTTCTTTCTCACAAGTCACTGAAATCTCAACACTACTGTCCTGTTGTGGAAAAACAGACCTTTTCCTTTTCACAGAATCAGACAAGGGAACCCACAAGGGCCATCAAGCCCAACTCTTAAGTGAATGGACCCATATGGGGATCAAACCCCCAGCCCTGGCATTATTAACACCACACTTTAATCAACTGAGCCATCTCAGTGGCTTTTTTGCACATCTTTCTCAAATACATTAAGAGTTACACTTTTGACCTCAACCTGAATACGGAAAGCTTCTCTGATATGTAGCAGAAATGTTTCTACGCATTTCTATGACATTTCTCAGAAAAAAAAAAAAAAAAAAGACTACTAATTAGTAAAATAGTTTTTCTGACTTTATATCGTGAAGCATTTAAAATCTAAATCAAATGTATTCAGTGAATTCCCTGGTTTATGATACTTGAGGAAAGGAAAGAGCGTTAAAAAACAAAACAACCACACAAACAAACAAACAAACAAAAACAAAAAAAAATACCATAAAGAAGCTAAGTTCAGGTCAGAGTCTCAGTGCTGAAAGTGGAAGCTTGTGCTTAAAATACAAGAAAACCTTGATATTTTCATCCCTCCTTTATCACTACTCCTTTCATAGGAATTGGATGCTGATTGTACTTTATACTTGAGGTTTAGTCAATGCTTAGGAAAAGAACTCTGCTTCTCTTTTGCTCCCCTGGAACATCAGAAAAGGAGCAGTGATAGCATTGAGCTATTCTTCATAGAAGGAAAACAGGCATGGGGTGTACAAATGTTGAATTTTTTATGTCAAAACTGACAAAGGGCAGTTTTGAACAGTCATAAAAGCAACCAACTCTGAAGGTTCACATGCCCTTGTTTATGGCCAGTAAGACTGCAGGTATTTGCAGAGTCACAGCTGGATAATTCTCTCTTTTTTAGTGCCCATCAGCTTCACACGCTGGGTGCTGGTACAGCTGGAGCAGCAACTCTGGTGTTGCTGCAGAAGTTTGGGGAAACAGGAACATCCAGGATAAGAAACCTTCCAAACTTTCCTGTGTCTGACTGATGAAACTGAGCAAATGAAGCATTTCCTGAAGAGGCAGGCATTAACACTCTTATCAAGGTTATTTAAACCTCATGCTGGCTTCAGTGGCTTCGTGTGGCTTATTGACAAGATTCTGTGCTGTGACATTATCCTGAGCAGTGGTGCCACAGGATTAACTCGTTGACTTTCACCTTTCCTGGTGAGCTGGCCAGATGATGCCACCATATGAGATCCCTGCCCAGCCAGCCAAAGGCAGCCTGAAGTGGTCAGCATGCCAGCAAATCCCTCCTGTGATATTTGGGCTCCCCTAACAAAGTCTTTTGAACAGATTTCTCTGTCTATCACCACCCAGGACAGATATTGCTGTGAGAACAGATTGATTAAGTGACGGAAAATTACTTCTCTGAGATGAAGAACTAATTTAATATAGTCAAAAAGATGTTGTTTTTTACATAAATTAATGCTCTACACTAACTAAACTTAGTCTGTTCGTGTTGTAAAATATACTTAAAATTTTGTTTTGTTATATGAATTTAATGGTTTGTGGGGTTCTTTTTCATTTTTAGACTATACTAAAATGTTTTTATTGAATGCATTAATTATTTTCCCAGATGACTTTCCAAGCCCTCTTGGCCTCCTTCCTTGGCATGTCAGAATTTAGAAGGTGGTTTCCATGGATTCTGTGTTTTCAGATTTTAAATTGATTTTCCACAATGTTCGTATCATTAAAATTAGATATCTTAAATATTTGTGAAAACAAACAAAGGATAAAAGTGCTGGTCTGGTCAGTCAATATTATTTTATGCAACTTTAATTTTATATGAAGCAGCCTCCATGAGGCTAAAGAAGTTAATCAGCTAGGGGATGTGAAATAAAAACCTGTGACCTTTCAGTGGATTCTGCATAAAAGCACCTGAAAATATCAGGTAGGTTTATTTAAACAGTGTAAACTGTAGAAATGTGTTGAGTTAATTATAGCCTTGAATCAGTTCCAGCTCTTAATCCATCAGAGCTAAGCACATAGCTCGGGGTAAGCAGGCAGGAGATGGCAAATGGATGGATTTCTGTGGAGCTCTGGAAAGGCAGGTTTGATGCTGCTGCTGGAAGAAGCTGCAGTGTATGAACTCCTGTCACAGGCTCGGTACAGACACTGAAAGAGGCACCCTTAGAAGCAGTTTTTTTCCTCTTACAGCTTCCCACATCCCACCAGCAACAAAATTCAACAAATTTTCTAATTATTGGTTTCCACCGCATCTCAGCCTCCTTAAGTCTTCATCCCCATCCATGGCTGTAATACAGTGATCATGGCCCCTTATTTTGAACACAATGAGAAGAAATTCAGCCAATGCTAAAGGAGCACCTTTTATTAGATGGTGCCTAATAAGACAAAAAGATAAGAAATCCCAGTGTCGTTTGTGTTAGCACAAAAAGGTGAAGGCTGTTTATTGGCCGGTGGCTAGCTGACACAGCTAGCTCTGTCACATTCAAAAATTCAATGACATCAAATTTCACTTCTGTCTCCACACTTGTCTTCATGCTATGCTCATTTTTACAGGCTGCACTCACAGCTTGTGCTGTCAGGAGAAGGTTGATTGGCAGGTCTGGAAGAAGGGCAGGGGATAAAAGTTCTGAGATGAGCACATCAGTGGCTCTGTTGCCACTGCTGTAGGATGTGAGTGTCAGGTGAGCAACGCCAGCTCTAGATCAGACACTTCTGCTCCAGCTGATATACAGAAGAGGAATTTCCATTTGATTAGGGCATGTGAAACATAATTTAATACTGAAAGCACTCAGTTATCATTTCTCACCCATCATTAGAGGGGTGAGAAAAGAAAAAAATTAGATTTTTCATTTTCTTCCTGATTTTCAGGAACTACTGCTGCTCTCCTTTTATTTGTTATCAGTTATCTGCCAGTACAGATGGCACAGATTGCTTATGGTGTCTCAGGATCTAAGGCAATTTTGGGCTAATTGTTATGAAGAGGAGAGTGCATGGATAAATATGATCATACAGTTGCTCTTGCTTCCTCGTGCTTCTTTCTGAAACACCCAATCTGGACACTCACAGAAAGAGGAAAATGAGATTTGGTTTACTATAGCAATATTTTCAAAAAAGCTATTCTTTTCCTATTTTTGAATATGAGTATCTCAGTAATAAACACGAGAAGAGGATAAAGAAGCACTGTTCTAATTATTTTACTTGTCTCGTTCACAATTTTCTCAGTTCCATTAATTGTGTTGTTCCATATGTGTAAGTCTTGCTTTGCAGAAAAAAAATGTAGACTGTCTCAACTCCAAACCCAAGAACCTGCAGTATTTATAAAATAATCAGTATTCTTTCAGAGACACAAACTTCAACAGCAGATTAATGTACAGTAAGGGAAATAGCTGCACATTTTCCCTCTCCTGTTTCTGAGGAAATAGCTGAATTGTTTCATCCCTGCTTAATCCAGCTTTCAATTTTCACTCAGATCCCATAGCTCAGTGAAAACTCTTTCACCAAAGAAATAAAAGGAAAATAATAAAACAAACTCCCAAACAAACGCAAAATAAAATCCTCCCAGTGCCAATTTCACTGCCAATCCTTTATGTGAGTTGGACCTAACTGCTTTGTATTGAGAATAAAACAAAACTCCAACTGATGAGGTCAGTAATCTAATTTTGCCTGAAGCAATCTGATAAACAAAATGCCAAAAGCAAAGTGAATATTCTGCAAAGATAATAGGTTGAAGATAGATATCAGTCTCTCAGGGCTGGAACCAGCTCAACCAAGGACTTATGCACACAGCTTTCAAGTATTTTGCAGCCTCTCTCCTCTCTTGAAACATCAAAAATTATACTAAATACCAATATATAATTTTCTCCTCTAATTAATTTTTCAATCCAGGCTGGAATAGTCATAATAATTAAATTTTCTGTGAAAAATAGCAACTATGTCTCCAAAGACAATGTGGCTTGATGAAACATCAGGAATCAGAATGAAACATCTGCATGTAATGAATTCTCCTCTGGCAATAAACTTCAAAGAGCTGTGGATGAATGTAGCACCTATTTATATGTGTATAATACATCTGCATTCAAACCTGTGAGACGAGTTTTCAGAAAGCTGTTTTCTATTTTTAGCAATACTCTTCATGTATTTTTTTTTCCCTTTAACTTTGTCCAAATTAAGTAGACCCAAAGAGGGGATATTGAGCACATTTCATTAGCTTAAGAGAATGTTAAGCAAAGAAAATTACAAAAGGATATTCACAATGCCTTTTTGCTCCACGAGGAGGAGTTATTTCAAGCAGAGGATATTCATTCCTAACTGCAATTGGTAGAAGCCTCGAGGCCACTTTTTAAAATTAAAAACACATCCTGGACTATTGCCAGTGGTAATAGAGCTCCACCATTCCCACCTACCTCACCTGTCCCAGGATCCAGGGCTGCACTGAGCCATTCTGCTGATTTTTCTTTAGAGTCAGCGAGGATGGGAATCTCCAGTAGCTCATACACCCCATTCCTTTCCTTACTGGGAATTTAGAGAGCCTTTTGAGCATGCAGCATCCCAGAGAACAATCTTACACTAAACACACAGTATTCAAGAGAGCCTTGAGACTGAAAGGTTTGGATTGATTCCACTAGGTAGTTATAAAAACACTTTCATGGGCACCTAAATATTCTGCAAAATTAGAACTGGGATTTTCAGTAGTTTGATTCATAATTCATCCTTATTTTAGTGCATAAGTCAGGAGTTTGTACTCCCCTATTACAAAAACCATGATTAAAACTCAAAATGTTGATCCCTTACCCATGGCTATCGTGGCTAGTAGGATTTCTTCTCTTCTTCCAGAGTTTTCTAATAGCTTTTGAAATATGTATCTCTAGTAACCAAAGATCCCACTGGTGTGATATTAAATACTCAGCTAAATGCCTTTGAAAGATGATCCTCAACCAGCCAGTTATCAAGGTCATGCCATTATTTGTCACTTTATGGTTTGTTGATGAATGTGTGAAGGGAATGAGGAATTCACCTCTTCTCCATATAGCTCCCACTGTGCTATTCTGAAAAAAAAAAAAAAAGGAAAGCTAGAGGCACATTGAAATTGCCAGTGTTTTTCATATTGTTTCACCAAACCAATTCTTTGCAATTTCCTTAATAACCAACATTGTTATTTAATGAGGATGGCTTTGTAATGATCAAAAGTTACATGCTTATGTGGAGTGTTTTTATAATTACTATCATTATTGTCTTAGGCTCTGGCATTATTCAATAATTAGACTCCTACTTGTTGGAAGGCACCAAAGAAACTCAATTTATCACATGTAAATATCTCTAAAAGGTTTCTGAGGCGGCACTAAATAACTAAAGAGGAAAGCAGGCTTGAATAAGTTTGGCTCAGAGTGCTGGATTTATCAGGCTGAATTTGACAATGCCTGTGTTCCAAGCCCCACCCAACCATTCAATTATCAATTTATCAGTCCTTTATGAACTAATTAATTCCATATCCTGAGCCAAGGCTGGGGGTTTGATCCCCATATGGGTCAATTCACTTACGAGTTGGGCTTGATGGCCTTTGTGGGTTCTCTTCTCTGATTCTGTGAAAAGCAAAAGGTCTGTTTATCCACAAAATCATGGATTAATAAAATAAAATGTATAAGTGCCACTTCTGTGATGTAAAACTCATCATTAACACAGAAGGCTTAAAATGTGCTAAAAGTGGATGCCAGGGGTGTGAGGACAACAGGACAGTAGTGTTGATATTTCAGTGACTTGTGAGAAGGAACTGAAAGAAAAAAAAGAGAAAAAAGAAGTGATTACAGTTGATTACAATCACTTGTATTAATCTTTTTATTTTTCTTATTTTCTTGCATAAACCAACCTTTCCTAGACTTGTCTTTCTACACTTTATACCATGAGTGATCACTGTGCAACTTGCACAGTGTCTCACCTCGGTTATAAAGTTATAAAAGTGTTTATAAAGTTATATATATATATAACTATATATATAAGTTATATATATATAGATATATAGAACTTTTATATATATGTTATATATATGTTATATATCGTTATATATATGTGTTATAAAGTTATATATATATACATATATATATACATATATATATACACAAATATATGTGTATAAATATGTATATATAGGTATATAAAGTTATATAGGTTTATAAAGGTATTTATAAAGTTATCAGTCCTTTATGAACTAACTAATTAATACCATATCCTGAGGGTTGTTTTAATGTTTTATTTCTTGCATAAAACAACTTTTACTACACTTGTCTTTCTACACTTTATACCATGAGTGATCACTGTGCAACTTGCACAGTGTCTTACCTCGGTTATAAAGTTATAAAAGTGTTTATAAACTTATATGTGTTATAGTTATATAGAGTTATATATATGTTATATATATGAGTTATATATATAACTTATGTATATACTATAACGTATATAACTTATATAAATAACTATATATATAAGTTATATAAGTTATAGTTATATATATCTGTATATATAACTTATATATATAACTATATATATAACTATATCTATAACTTATATATATAACTACATATATAATTATATATACCTTATATAACTAAACTATATATCTATGTTATATATAGTTATATATATGTGTGTTATAAAGTTTATATATATATATAAATACATATTTATATGTGTATATATATACATATATATATATACACACATATATATGTGTATATATATATGTATATATATATATAGGTGTATAAAGTTATGTAGGTTTATAAAGTTGTTTACAATGTTATCAGTCCTTTATAAATTAACAAATTAATACCATATCTTGAGTGTTGTTTTAATGTTTTATTTTTCCTCGTTTCTTGCATAAACCAACTTTTCCTACCCTTGTCTATCTACACTTTATACTATGAGTGATCTCTGTGCAACTTGCACAGTGTCTCACCTTGGCTACCTTTGCTGCTGGAAGAGTAAATAATTCTGGGGAGGCAAAGGCAGATTCTGGTGCTGTCAAAGGCAGATTGTTGCCACGGAAACTATGCCTTGCATTTTGCTGGTTCAGTCAGTTTGTTTTAATTTCTCATGGTCTGAGAAAGGTGGTGTTCCTCTCCTGAAAAATGAAAACCCCCTGATTAATTGGGAAGAAAAAACACAGCAGTCTAGACACCAGTCCCAGCTTTCCATTAGGCACAGGACTGTCTAATCCCAAGACTGATGGTGTGAGATATTTTCATTTGCAATGCAGGGGAAAACTAAATTTTTTTCCCATCTGCTTCGCCTGCTTGGTAAGTGTATCATTAGGTAGCCTTTTCTAAAAGCTTAATTTCAAATCTGAACTCTTTTTCTAGTCCAGTGACATAGGAAAACAATCACATTACCAAATCACTGCATCCACAGGTCTCTCTAGACCCATCATGCAGCCATCGTGCCACTGAAAACCTCATTGCCTTGTAATAGTCCATTCATTAAAAGTTTAAAATAGCCTAAAAGAAATATTAGGTAAAAAATTTACTACACTGAAGGAAGGTAGGTGACAAATCAAAGCCATGCTAAAAGAACAATGAAAATTAAGAGGGCACTTGGCTCTTGTGGTGTAAGCAAGAAGCAGAATTTGAAGCTTATTTCACTCTCTTTTTGACAAAAGTAAGAATACCCAACTTCACACAGACTTCTGCTGCAAGAAATGAACCTGATACAGAAGAGAAAAAAACGTTGAATTGAATAGGATAGATGAAGAAGAAAGACATGAAATAAGGAGAGTGTGATTTATTTTTCACTGTGTCTCATATTCAATATTCTTACATGAAATACATTTTGTCTCAGTGCTCTGCAGAGCTTTGCAGAAATTCTGCGCTATAAAATCTCCTGTGTAATCATAAAACACTTGGGTTAAACATATGCTGGAGAAAATAACAAACAAAGATATTAAATGGTCAAGAGGTCTTAAACCTATTTATCTTTTTACTGCTTTACAATTGTGCTTTCTAGCTGTTATTTCTTATGATGATGAATTCTGCTGTGATCACTATGGACATCCTTTCAGGAGAGAAGATTGTTTTTAATAAAGGGGAAAAAAGTCTTTGTTATTTTAAATGTAAAAAAAAAGTCAAATAATTTTACCAAATGGCAAGTAGATTGGAAAAAAATGTCTTCTGTTCTTACACAAATTGTTGCAGTTTGCAAATTCTTTCATTACAATGTTTTTTGTAATTTTTTCATTACAGTGTTCTGTAATTCTTTCATTACACTTATTTTTATATACCTGCCAATGCTCAGGGGACATTCACAACACTCCTGTTGATCAAGGCTGAAGTGCTGGATCTCAAACCACATTATTAAGAGAAGATGGCATATGTTTTGTGATATATTTAAAAATTCTAGGGAAGATTACATAATAAAAAAAAATAAAAGATGATAAAAAATAGAGATGCTTTTAAGCTCCGTCTCTCAGGAAAAATAAATTTTTTTTTGTCCATTTTTTAAAATAGGATTTTGATTAATTTTACACTTCTCTCAGTCTCCACAATTTTCAGGCAGCCCACTAGACATTTTGCACAACTTGAAAAATAATTGACTCCTTTTGATTGGTGAAAACATGTGAAAAGCTCAGAGGTCCTATTGCAGTCAGCCCACTGCTCGTTGCTGTTTTCATTGCCCACTGATTGACTCTTAAAGGAAGGCTTCCCTAAAGTAGCAAGCTGAGAATTGGATTTGTCAGACCTCTACCCATTGCAGGATATAGTGGGTCCTCTAATGCATTTACACCAAGTTCCTATGAAATAGCAAAATCAGTAGTTGCAAGTTTTTTTACAAAACATAAAACAAAACAAATACCTGCTTTAAATGCTCCCACTTTTCCTGAAATGTCAGACACACACTGTAGAATGATAATGGGAAAAAATACATGAAAAGTATGTACAAATTGCAAGAAAATTATTAATCCCTTTGCTTCATCAATATTTATTTCAATATATATTGTTGCACTGATGTTGTGAGGGTCCCCAGGACAAGGTGAGAGATGAGAATTTGACTCCAAGTTCTCAGAAGGCTGATTTATTATTTTATGTTATTCTATTCAAAGAAAATTATATACTAAAACCGTATTAAAGAAAGAGAAAGGATACATCAGAAGGCTAGAAAGGAATGATAATAAAAACCTGTGACTGACTCAGAGAGCCCGACACAGCTGGCTGTGGTTGGCTATTAATTAAAAACAATTCACATGCTGGGTAAACAATTCTCCAAATCACATTCCAGAGTAGGAAAACATGGAGAAGCTGAGGCTTCTCATCTTCCCAGCAGAAGAAATCTTGGTGAAGGGATTTTTCATAAAATATTGCAGTGACAATGTACAGTCAGTACCTATTATACGATATAGATTAGGTTGAAAGCTGCCTTAATAAATATTCTTCATTTGTTATTTACTGACAATATATTAAAAACACGGACTTTTTTTTTTTTGTCTAAGTTTTAAACACTAGAAGATAAGGAAAAATAGTCCTTTCTACCCACCTTTCTTTGAGTTTTTCCACATGGATAGAGAAAGCCTCAATCAGTGTTCTCTGGGATGATCAGAGAGATGCAGAAGTTTGCCCTTCCGAACCCCTCTGCCCTTCATAACCTCTCTGCCCTCCTTTCCTCTTCAAAGGAGAGAAGGAATGAGGAATGGAACACTTGTCCTTTTTGATTCCTCTTGCCATTAGTCCAGCAGAACCAGGGCTTGCTAATAAAGAGGTTATTTACATTGGCACCCAGGGAGCCCTCTCCAATGAGGTGTCACAGCTCCCAGGTGGAGGAGGCAACCATCCAGAGAGACCAGTGAGTCCAAGAGTTCCATGCACACCCATTGCCTGAACTGGCCTTGCCAAAAGACCAGTCCTTCTCCTTTACGAGTGAGAATTGATGCCTCTGGTCTCAAATGTCTGAAAGTTAAATATTGAGACATTGACTGAGGCATTTATCTAGGCTGGTCTAATTTGCCTAAGTAACAAAGAAAAGTTGACAGTGGTCAAGTCCAGAAGGGGTGAGTATCACTTAAAAATAACTTTTTTAAAGGTGGATAAGACAAATTTTCTCCTCGAAGTTCCTATATTTTTTCACTGACAATACAATGTCCCAACTTAGATATGCATCATTTTTAGAGCCACAGGAATTTATAGTCAGAGTGCAACAATATTGTTTGAAGAAAATGAGACCTAAACTTGAAAAACTGGAAGGAAAGACATTGGAGGGAAATTTGAGGATTTGAGTTTGCAAGATAAACTCTTTTTCAGGCCATGGCCATTCTGTTTCTTTGATACTCAACACTCATTTAAAACCTGGCAATGAAATTCAACAACACATCTCCTTCAGCCACAGATTTACTAACTCATAGAAAAAATTCATTGTTTTTTAGGAGTGTTAGATTTGAAAGCCTAACAAGGGCAGCTTCTGTAACCTAAGACACATCCTTGAAATCCTCAATTGTACAATGAAGGATGTTGGAATCCTGGATGCTGAGAATTTTAAACTTTCTGTGCTTAAAGGCACAGACCCACAAGAGAACACTGCATTTGACCTGAGGCTGTGGAGAAGGCTTCCAAAATGGATTAATAGCACTGGGATATGGGTGTGTAGTTGGTTAGAAGTGTGTAATATCACAGGGTCGAAAACTTAGAGTTCGGGATTTTAGGATAAAGAAATAAATATGAAGCAAGATGGAAGTTTTAGGGCGGAGGCAAGTTGTTCTTCTTTACCTTCTTCTTCACCTTCTTCCTTCTTCTTCATGGATTTAGGTGGCATTTTGTAATTGGGCAGAAAAGTCCACATTGCGTGCTTCCAGGGATCAGTTATTGGGTTAAAAGGGAAAATAATCCAGGTGCCAGTTCTTAATTGGATAGTTTAGTCTTAAAAGGCCTTGTAACAAGAGATTGTTGGCCATTTTGTGCCTTGCTAATGAAAAGCTGCTGAACTCACGGTTGTGAGACTGTTTTACTGACAAGAAGTAATAAACACTTGAGTCTGAACATGAACTACCATCTCATGTGCCTTCAATCCAGACCCAGAAAAACTGATAGCAGGACAAACTTTGCATTTGCAGCATCCAAAAAATCCTGGAGACAGTGCATTAACTCAATTGGTCTTTTTTGCATCACACAGTTCAGCCAGGGAAAATGAAGAAAAATAGTGCTAGCTTGAATTGCTATTTGTCTATGTAGTGTTTGTATTTGTTATATAGCGCTACTTGGTCTATCAGCTTTAGCCACACCATGCTGTAAATGTCTTAAAGTCAATCATCTAAAATTAACCCTCGTGGGTCCTACTACAATGCATCTTTCATAGTTCTATTTCTCTAAAGCATCTAGTCTTATTCGCAAGGCCATCCTTTGAAACTTGTAGTTCATTTCTCTCTCAACAATATCTGTCCTATGCCATGGCATTTCTAAGTCAGCATTTTATCTCACAGTTTACAAACAGATAGATACTATGTGAGCCTTCTGTCAAGCTTTAAAAAATTCTCTACAAATCCATTTCCCACAGTTATTTAGCTCTAACTTCTGCCAGTTACCCCTCCCTCCTGTTACCCTGCATGTCAGTACAAGAGGAACAACGCTCCATCTGAGTGGAAATGCGCAAAGGCTGTGACGCTCTGTGCCTGCCATCCCCTTGTTGGGACCCACAGCTGCTCCTGTGTCAGCTCAGCTTAGTTCCCAGCTCTGAACCTTGCTGCAAACAGATTGGCCGTGGTCTGATGGGCTCCTGGTAGTGCTGCTGCTTCCAGGAGAGAAATTGCTGTGCCTTTTTTTCTCTTTTTTTTTTCCTCTTCTTTCTCTGTTAGTGATCCTGCTTCCAGAGGATGGATCGCAGACTGCTCAGCACCGATCATCTAGCAGGAGGGAAAACATATTAGCCAAAGTCATTTGGTTTTAATGAGATAGGAACCTGAGCTGACCTGTTTTATTTATTGATTTGAGATTATCTACAGAAAGCCATCTTTTACCTTTAGGAAGTACAAAAACTAGAACACCTACCAGATTAGTTTTTAGTCCTAGCAGAGGTTTTTACTCTGACAAGAGTAAGTGTGCATTCTCTAGTGCTTGATTTTATGATGATGTATCTGCCCTAATATCATTATTTCGTATGCATTTTCATGCTTTGCAAATCTATTTCTTTCTTAGATTAACTTTCTAAAATGTTAGTTCCTAAAATGTTAGTTCTAAGACAAATACATTTATTATCTACTATATGGATCTATATTGATTTTTTTTCTGATTACCATAACAATTAGATGATCCAAAGAAGTAGAAATAAATGAAGTCCCATTGTTCTCATTTTATCATTAATTTTGCGCTTGAAAGTGTAAGTGGATACGATTCATATTCTTTCATACACATTAAATGGTTTGGAAAAAGTGGGTAAGCACAGTTGATTTCCCCTCAGAAACAAGGACTTTGGAGTTTGTGTCCTGTATTTAACCAAATGTTAATATTTTACAGATAAAAAAATGATTACATTACAGGACAATAGAATTTCAAGTCAGAAGTAAGTTATTACCAGCAGCTAAAATTGAATTTCATGTGTGTTGACAAGTGACCAGCACTGAATAAAATTGTTCAAAATAAGCAATACAGATAAATACCAACAAGCTTTCAAAATCATGCATTTTAAATACTGAATTATTTTTAGTAGGTTGAATAAAAATTGGCGATAAGAACAGCTGGTTGCTAATTATTAAAATTGCATATGCTATAAATTAATAATTTTTAGTGGTTTATTAAACATGTAAGATCTGTTCAAGCATTTAATTGGCTTTAAATGAAACAACTATGAGGAATTCATTAGGTAATAATTAATAACTAAGCAAAGAAATTGGCATTTACTAATTAATTTGGTTGATACCTTCCTTGGCCTAGTCCTAATACACAATTTCACCAGTATGTTTTATAGAAATGATTATGGCTGGATTTAAGAATCCAGCTGTTTACCTAAGAAAGTGCAGTGATCAGCCATCTGCAAACAGGAATGGCAGGGGCATTTACAGAAATTGTGCCCAATTGCTGCTAACTTCACAGATGTTTGATCTGATAAAAGAGCTCTTCCAAATCTCATCTGAATTTACTTTTGCCTGTAACAAAACAAAATCATTTCCTTTTAAGACAACCTATTCTGTTTCAGAGATCACAGTGAAAAATGCATAAACCACAGTGACATCAGTTAATACTGCTGTAGGTAACTAAAAAACTTACAGCCCAGAAGATATTTGAGCGTTTTGGACTCTTTGGCATTGATGTCACTCCCATGGTCATATCCCCAGAAAGTTAGGAAAGAACCATTTCTCTTTCTTATCTTCATGTATCATACAGCATTTCAAAAGAGCGACAAGGAACTCAAAAGTAAAACATCACAGGGAGATTATTTGAGTTCTTGTGTGATTATAGTCACTGGCTTAGTGCCAGCTAACACCACCTGAGGTGTAGCATAATTGCCCAAAACTTCAGTGCTTGTCGTGTTTTATTTGTTAAAGGTCTGTCAACATTATCACTATAAATCCTAACTAGCAATGATGGAAAAGTGATGCTCATTTTAGAATGTATGAACACATGCAGGTAGATACATTTTGTGTGTATATATATATATATAGATATAGATATAGATATAGATATATGTGTGTGTAGCTACATATATAAGGTGTCTATGTGGCTTACATAATTTGTAGATATATAGCTTTTATTTATTTATGTAATTAATTTGTTGCTGTATAGTAGTCATATACCATATGTAAAACTATATTGCAAGTATATTGAATATATATAAAGGTACAAAAATATTTTTCATGTCTATGCATATAAATATAAAATATATAATCTATATTAACTCTCATTAATGTCATAAATACAAATGTTTATATCTATATCTATTAATTGCAGCCTGTTTGTACCTATTTGTAAGTAGGAACCTCATTTAGATTCCAGAGTGAGATATTCTGTGATTTATTGTGTTGAATACTAATGAAACATAAACTTCAGCACTCAAATATGTCTTTTACTAAAATGTTCAGAGTGGATGACCTGATAGTGAAATGCCTAATCAATTTATAAATAAATAGAGTCTAAACAGCACTGATACAGTATTTACCATCTGATAAATGAAGAAATTAAATAAATATTTATAGATTTCTTCCTTTTCAATAGCATAGCATATTCCCAACTATCAGATTAATAAGAGAGGAGTCGTAGATAAACTATTGTATTGCAGAAAAGTAAGGGTGGAAGGCAGAACAATAAAGCATCAAAAAATAGTGGAGCTGGAGAAAGATTGTTCTGGAGTTGAGACTGCAACTATTTGAAAAATATTTAGAGAAACTTATGTGAAGTAGGGATTAAACTTTCTTACTTCAGACGAGTTGAGATGAGAATATGTTAATCAATCTTAATGAATATTTGCTAGAAAATTATGATGTTGAGCACACTAAGAGAATACAGAGCATTCTATGAACCAGGTCATCTATACCATTGCACTCAATTTTATAGCACAAAATTCAATGCCCTCATCCCTTTTGTGTCAGCTGAGAACTGAAAAATACCCATCTCAATAGAAAATCCAGTCCATCCTAAATTCTAGAGTAAGTTATATTGGAATAAAGCTCTCTAAAGATTAACAGAAAGTTCCACATGTTCACAAATAACCCCTGCATCCAGTGAGGAGGAGTGAGGGCAGAGGTGCGTTTGTGTGCATTCACTGTCTATAATTTCAGCAAGAAAACTAAATCATGGACATTCTTGAATATTGTAAAACACAAATTTCTCCACCTGGGACCCAGACTCTGGGAAGGCTGCATCAGTTGCTCTGCATTGTCATGACCCATCAGGATAATGGAATGGAAAAAGAGATAGCAATGGCTTTCCACCTCTAACTGATAAAGTAGAGGTGTTACAATTTTCAGTTCAGGGTGTTTTACTCCAGGATCTGTACTAATAGGTCTTTGATAGGCAAACAGAAGGCTTTGGTGTTTCCCTTTAAAGCCTGTATTACTGAATGATGAATGGGTGGATCTAAGTCTAGTTTATTAAAACATCTGTAGGTAATAGACATTCACAGAGTGCTGTAGGGGTTTGCATGAATTCATCAATTATCTCTTTTAACATTACCTTTATCTTTATAAAGATGAGCCTAGGATTCAAACTAAGGATAAGACAATTCAAATTCACAGATCCAAGGATACAGAGAAGTCCTCATGTTATAGATCCAAAAGCCTAATTTACAGATGGCTGACTTAATTTTTAGTATCTCTGATTTCTGACATAACAGGTGAACTCGAGCAATAAAACAAGCACTGCCTCAAGACTGCATTGTGAGCTTGCTCTGTTCCTGTATCACTTCAGGAACATTTCTCTGAATGCCATAGCAGCCCCACAAGTGTCACTGCTGATCAGGGTGGTTCAGATGGCAGTGAATAAACTCAAACACAGATCTGGGTGTTAGCCTGTGCCATTCTTAGCCACACTCAGTAAAATGCAGTGTCCTGGGAGTCGACCAACTCACCCAATACTCAGAAAGTGAATTATTAATTATTAGAGACATTGGTGAGCAGTGTAACAAACATCCCATTGTAGTATTTTTCCATGCATTTCCCAGTTTTCTAAAACATTCCATTTTTTTTTTCCTCAAGAAAGAAGAAAATCCAGAAAGCGGACTTTTTTTTTTTCTTAAAGATATGAGTTTCATGGATTTTTTTTCTTTTTTTTCTTAAATCAGGTCTGAAATTTTTAAGGCTGGAAATACCTTGAGGTAATGCGTGATGCATGTGTGAAGCAGAGAATATGAATAAAGAAATGCCAATGATTATGAAAAAAAGTCCAAAAGGCAAAGAATGGTTCCCTTGATTCAGTGAGAATGGACATGAGTGAATCTATTTAGATGGAAGGAAATATGACTGTCAACAGAAGACCAGGAATGTGCATGGGAGAGTGTGACAGGGTTTTTGCAAGCACATCAGATTACTGATGGCAATGAGAAAGGAATTTTAAATTTTGTACTACAAAAAAGCTAACGCATCCCACTCCTTCAGAATAGAAAACCTCCACTTTGTGAATGAACCCTGTATCCCAAGGGAGAGGCATGTAGGAAAAAATTAGGAATATTTGTAGGTATGTGCTTGAAGCACATGCTTGTTCCAAAGATGCCATGTCAATGGTAGGTAGAATTTGGTAAAACCTAACTGAATGTGAAGAGTGATTGAATTTAAAAAATATAACCTGTGAAACAACAAGTAAATGACATGGATAAAGTTTTAATCTGGTTTTGTTTGTTTGTTTGTTTGCTTGTTTTTAAACAACAATAAAAACCAAAGGGGAAACAAGCATGTGTAGGAAAAATGTAATTGCAGACAGATTTTTTTTCCTCTGTTGAAGAGTTTAATATCAATTTCCAACACTCAGTGTAATTTTAACGGATCTTTATTTTATCCAGAAAGAATTCTAGGTGTCCAGGATCCTAGGACTCTAGTCCCAATTAAACTGGTAGTGTTTGGAGATGCCTTTGGCAAAAAACTCTGACATTGTGAAGCCTGCTGTCACCAGGGAGCTAAGGGGCTCCTCACTTGTATGCAACATGCACACCTTGATGCTTTAGGTAGAGTGGGTATCAGACACAGCTGTGGCCTTTAGACTTTTAAGGGGAGGAGATTATTTTTAAATAAACATGCCCTCAGTATTTGTGAAGGTGCTTCTGACATTATGCATGCATTTTTTATTAATAAAAATGGAGTTCCTTGCACTTCTGGAGGTTAAATAAACAGGTTGTTTTTATTTCTGGGATTTTGCTAATAACCCCTAAGTGACAGCATACAGACTTAGGACCAGAAAAAGCATTATGTGAAACCTTGTGAAGTTACTATTATACTTTATTACCAAGGACACTAGGGAGCCAAATTTATTCAGTATCAAAAATATACCTAGCAAAGATCTTACAATGTAAGGCATACATAAGGACAATTTTACTTTAATAGATGAATTTATTTTATTTAAATATTATATTACATTTTATTTCATTTTATTTTATTTTGTTTTTGTCTTGTTTTGATTTTTTTTTTATTGTTAGCCACTACAGGGAGCAGACCTGAAAAGAGGAAAACCTGTACAGGAGTTCATGTAGTTATATGTCTAATTTTTATGCGTGCACACACATATATGTGTATATAGGATAAAATTTATATTCTGAATTTCTGTGTATTAGGATGGGTAGGAGTTCTGTTTCCATCCATATGCACCATATGCTGAATTTCTCCAACTTCTCCAAGTACACACAACTTTGAACAAAAATTGGTTTTAACTTTATTAATGCCTCCATTTGAAGCAGAAATAGAATTCAAGGGGAACACGATGTATTTTAATCACATTTTGATTATTATGAATTACGGGAGCTTTCTTCCATGTTTGGGGAAGCGTGAGTAAAATGAGGTTGCTTTCCTTGCCTCTAAAAAGATTGTTGGCACAGCCACCTTCCTATGCAATGTTTTTCTGAAGAGCAGCCTGCCTTATTCACAAAGATAGAAAACCTAGAAAAATAAATTAAGATTTAGATTTTAACCTTGTGCTCAATTTGAAAAACTTGATGCCAGCTGAATTTATATTTGATATTCACATTACATTCAAGGTGGAAAGAAATAGGAGCCACAGCATCGATAGCACAAAGCTAATGTATATGTCAGCTTCAATATTATACCTGTATTATTGGAATTCTTGGTTCAATAAAATCTCTATGTTTAACCACAGTGCAAGCCTTAATACAAAATCTAACTTTTCACAAAATATTTGAAGACTGATACATCATTTATCTTAATCACCTAGACGGACTCTGGCTATAGATTGGAATTATGTCTTCTGAAGCAAGGAGGGGTTCCTCTAGAGATATCATTTTTTGCTATAGGTAATCTCCACTGTTTGTGTCCCTGATCCCTGAACTGGCATAAAGACCTGCTTGACATGGGAGATGAGTTTCCCCAGTGACTGTGGCCTGCATTACTCTTCCTTTAAAACTTACAGATGGTTATGCTCCTAATGCTAAAGAACACTGGTGCTCAGGAAGAAAAATAAAGCTAGTAACATAGTATTTCCCCTACCATGGCAACTGGTGAAAATGTACAGGATATGGGTATTTAAAATTCTACTATCCCTTGCTACAAATGGAGAAATGCTCTTTTAACAAGTATTTCTTTTGCAAATGTCTATCTTTATTCAGTGTGAATTTTTCAGGGTGTGTACTTGAGGTATTTGGGACAGAAATCCTTTCCTTCCTTCCTTCCTTCCTTCCTTCCTTCCTTCCTTCCTTCCTTCCTTCCTTCCTTCCTTCCTTCCTTCCTTCCTTCCTTCCTTCCTTCCTCCTTCCTTCCTTCCTTCCTTCCTTCCTTCCTTCCTTCCTTCCTTCCTTCCTTCCTTCCTTCCTTCCTTTCCTCCCTCCCTTCCTCCCTCCCTTCCTCCCTTCATTCTCAGCCTTCAATCTTTCACCCCAAAAAGGAACAAAAAATATTCTTGAGCGGTCTTAACTTTTTCCCCAGTGAGGAGATTTTTGGGTTTTTTATTTTTTTATTTTTTTAGTTAAATCCATTACAGGTAGGTACTTTGACTTGGACACCAATAAACCTCCAATCCGGGTGCATATGTTGGCTCAGAGATTTCACTTTTACTGTCAAGGTTATAAAGGTTAACTAAGAATATCTTCCAGATTGGTGTCAGATGGACTGATGGTACATGCAGTGGATACAGGATGTGCAGGAATTCAGTAATTTGAAGGGGGTGACACTTTCTGTTGAACTCTGAGATTTTCCTGGGCTTCAGGTCATAGATATTTGTTGCTGAACTTCCTGCCAACAACTTTGACACAATTAAGAGGTCCTTAAAGTGAAAAAAAAGCTTGTTTGTTTTGGGGGTTTTATGGATGTTCAGGGTTGAAATCAAGTACCAAGTGCCAAAAGTACAAACTCTCAAGTAGCCTATTTCCTTTTTAGACTTTTCTTTGCAGACAAAGGCATTTTTTTTATTTGCTGGTTACAACATGTCAAATAACTTACAATATGTGTGTACATGTATCTGTTCATCTTTGTATAAAGCAGAGACAATCAATAATAATTTGCTTCCTTTTTTTCTTTCCAATTGTGGTTTATATCCTTCCCCTTTGACACCCTAGTCCTTCCATGGCAATGTCACGCACAGTTTAATTTTTCTTCTCTGTATTTTAATTGCTATAACCAGTTCAAATACTTCCTCATTTAAATGTATTTCCCTCTGTGCAAACACAGCTACACATATCTACAGAAAATAGTTTTTCCAAATGGAATTCTTGTCACCAGAGTGAAATAGTAACTGTAACTGCTGAACTGAAAAAAAAAAAAAAAAGCCAGAGCCTTACCTTGTCACAACAGGTATAAAGCAGGATGGGAAGCACTGCACAGTAGCCTTTGCCTTTTCCAGAATAAAATAAATGAGGAAATAAAAAAAAAAAAATGAGGAACCTGTGGATGTGTAAATTTCTTCACATTTATTTTAATATTATTGGGGTTCTGATAGTGTTCACCAAGGAAATAACAGAGCAGATGAGCAGCTTCAAAGTGTTTTTCTCATTTCAGTTCACCTTCGAGGTAAAAAAAATTTGTTAATTCTGTGGGTGGGGAATTGTCTCAATTTAGAAGGCATTTCTCATATGTGAACTTAATTAAATTGCATGCTAGTAGGAAACATCCCATGTTGAAATGGGCATCAATACTTCCATCACAACACCAGGTTTCTCAGTAATGATTCCAGTGCAGTGTCTACTTCAAGAAAGATTTAACAACAAACACTTTATTTTTGAAACATGAAGGTGCAATTCCTATTGCCGTGATGGCTCAGTTCAGCCCCAGGGTTCAGTTACTCCAAAAAAAGGTTTTGCTCTGGCATATCCTAATGCTGAAAATATGCTTTTATTTTGGGATTCAAAAAGTGTTGCCTAGTTTAACCAAGTCTTGCAGAGGTTGGCTCACATATCTGACCATGAGCAGCATTACTCCACCTTTTATAAAAAATACTCAAAGGTTTTCAAATTGTTCTTTAAGAAAATAAATTTGTGTACTGATTAGGTGGAGTCCATGGATTTCCAGCTCTCCAAACCCCACTATAAATGTGAGCTAATATATCCACACAGAAAAATTGTGTCCAAAAGGGGAGCTGAAGTTCTGTTCTGATAATCCCCATGGGACTCTGTTACCACCAATTGACATTTCTGCAGATCTATTTGCAGTAAACCACTGCTACTGTTGGCTTGTTTTGTGTCCCAGCACTACAAAAATTAGCTTCTGTTTGCTGCTACTTTTTTGGCTTTTTTTTTTTCGGTATTGTTTTTTTATTTTTCAAAGTGGTAATTAGAAACACCAAGAACAGAACTGAAGCAGCTCTCTGTCTTAATGCGACATACAAATTCTTAAACTACTGCTACTGGACATCATCATTCAACATGGTGACTTTATTAATTTTTGTTACACTTATCAGTCATTTTGCAGGTAGCAGGCTGCTTTTTATAAAGGTCTTAATTTTCCTAGTTATTCAAGTGTCAATTTTCCTAATTATTCAAATAGCAACAGGGCTCATGATCCTACCATTCAGCAATGCCCTTCTATTATTTGACAACTGTACTGCAGTTTGTATTTTCTAACACATTCAGACAAAAAATGTATTTCAGCCAGTAAATGATTCAAATCCCATGGAAAAGAATGACTCTTTTAAATTCTGGGCTCTGGATGACATTAAACAATTATATTAGCTGTAAATTCTAGACTAGAAAATATGAAAAGAACAATCAGTTTTATTGCTGCCTTATAGATTTAACTTTTGTTTCATTCCTCTAAATGAGAAAAGAGTAGGGAAGGAGTGAAAAAAAGAAAAAAGAAGAGATTCTTGTATACGTAAGCGTTTGTAAGTGTTGGCATACAAACACTTCTAAATGCTAAAACATTCTCACATAAGCAGTTTTTATGTGAACATTTATTGTAAAAAAATAAAGGCACCTTCTCCAAAGTGGATGGAAAAGCAAAGGGGCTCAGCGACCAACAAAGAAGGATCACTTTGCTGGATTCAGCAATCATGTTTGTGAATACATCATTCTACTTACTGCCCAGTAGTAACTGAGAGTGAGATAAATCTCTTCTAAGCTTACCTGGCTTGGAATAGAGCTGGGGAAAAATCTTCTTCCAGATTGCCACATAATATTGAAAAAAAATAGGAAAAATAAATCCAAACTATTTTTTCCTTTTTTTTTTTTGTTTTTTATGAGGGAGAGAGAGGAACAAAGAAATTTTAGTGGGCTCTTTTTATATTTTTTATTATGAATAAAAGGAAAGGTCAACTATCAGCTACTGAATTGCTCATGGAAATCTTATTCCTTAATTTTTCTGGAGATTACAGTCATGGCTTTCAGAATCATACAGTTCCAGATTATGTTTCAAGCTATTATTAAACCTGAGGAAAATTGCACCATTTTCCTGGAAAAAACGTTACTGACTTGGATGGAGTTCTTAATTATGGAACTGAGCCCTGCATTGAGGACTTGAAGAAACTAGAGGGGCAGAGCTGGGACACATGCTGTTGGGATAAATTCAGAGTCTTCAGCTGAGATTGTTTTTATTTAGAGCTACACAAGGTAGAAAAAACAATCTGCATATTATCTAATGTACATACAGTCCCTTATGCGTGATTATAAAACTCTGACACTTCTAGAAAATAATTGCCAGAATCTCTTCTAGCAATTTTTCTCATGAAGTACAGTAAAATTATTAGTCTCAGGTCAAAATTTAATTGCAAAACCTGGAAAATGTCACCTAAATCTAACTGAACATTTTAAAGGCCTTTCTGAATACAAACTGACGAGCAAGAACAAAAAAAACTAATACTTTGATTTTTAGAACTATACCAAAAGTATAACATAATGCCATGTTGCAGTAGGTATCACCAGGTGGCACTGTTACAAATATATTGATTTATCGTGTGAATTGATAACAAGTGGGTGACTATGATAATTATCCTGTTGTTTTAAGGGGGATTTCCCCCCTCCTTATGATTTGCTCAGTGTTTTTCTTAACTTTATTTGGTTTGTGCCTTGGAAGTGACACTACCAGAGATAGTGTGTGTTTTTGTGTACCCACCTGTGTGATTTCTTGCCTCAATATCAATTTTTCCTTACATGATGTGCTGCAGTACTGGAATATTAGGAGAAAAACAACGGCAAGAAATCCAACACAATTTTAAAGGTTTATTTTGCAGATACACTCTTACATTTATTTATGGATTTCTCCTGCTTATGACAATCCTCTTAATTACAGACCAAGGAAACTTCAGCACTGTGTAACATCAGTTGATGGAGATTTGCTCCACCAGATCATCCCTAATCTAAAGCAGGTTAATTTCCAGGAGGTGCTTATGTCTGCTTGAGGCATTAGAGCCATGGTGATCCTTTCAGGTGTGGCCTGTAGGCAAGCAGGATCAGCTTTTAACACTGATATGGTCTCTCAAGATGTATTTAGGTATAATCCCCAGCAAGCATGCCCTGTGCCTCCTGTCTGAAAAAAAAAATATTTCTTCCTTATGCCCAATCTAAACCCACCCTCTTTCATTTTCATACTATTTTCCCTTGACCTACCACTGGAAACCCTGGTAAAATATCTCTGCTTTTCTTATAAAAAGCAGCTCAAAGGCTGCCTGCTTGGCCTAGGAGCCTTTCTTCCTCCCCTAAAATGGAGTTTTAGTTTAGAGTTGGTATTAATGATATTGATGCCCATGTTCCAGAGAAAGAGGTCACTGGGGGAGTGACCACAGGCAGGTCAGAGAGCAGCTCAGTTTTGTTTTTACTGAGTAATTGCAAGCAAAAAATGGAGCAGGTAAAACAGAAAGCAACAGGAGCTACGAGTCACCTCCCCTTCCACACACCCTCATTACACAGGCAGAGAACAGAAAGGAGAAGCACAAAATCCCAAGGAGCATATAAACCATGAAAATAGACATTTTTGTTGAACTCACTAGGTCAGGAGATTCTGGGATTTAAATCACATTAGCAACAAAACAAACTGAAAATACTCCCAGTCCAGAGAAGGCTTCAGGAATGCTTTAGAAATATGGTTATCCATGAAAATATAAAAACACAAACAAAGAAACAAGCCCAGAATGCTGAATTATATCAGTTCTGGTCTCATCAGCACCAAGAACAGCAGATGAAAAAAAACATGCAACAAAACTGAGGCAAAAGGCATGAAACTGAGAGTCGGGAAATACTAAGTGACATGCTTAGAGACAAAACTCAGTGTCACTGATAAATCCTATAGGTAAAGGTGTTTGAGGGAGGCTGATTTAGGAGTACAGAAAGAGATAATCTGCAGAGCTGCAGCATCACACCCTGCTTGGGTTTTGTGCAGTCCTGCACTGAGAAATCAGCCATGGCTCCCACACCAACCATCCCAAAAAACCAAGCAGGAGGATTTGAGCCAGAGCAGAAACCCATCCACACCTCACACTGGGGTTGTGAGGTTTCCACCAGCCAAATTTGTGCAAATTTTCTGCCATGTGGACAGCAAATGTAAGTGCTGTTCTTGCTTTCCAAAACAACAAACTTACTCCAGGAAAAAAAAAAAAATTAAAAAGTAAAACCAAACCACAAATCCTTAGCTGAACTTGTATATGAATAAACTCCTCTTGTGGGTGTAATATAGGAAATTAGGACAACCTCTACAGCACGTCTAGGATTTGCTTGGAGGGTTCCAGCTAAGCACAGCAGCTGAGATTCATCTTTCAGAAGAGGCACAATATTCCAGTCCGGATAAATGGAATGAGCTGCATGTGCTGTGATGCTGTTAAGGGAAACACTGAGAAATCACCTTAAGCTGGCGGCAGCTGCAGAAGGGCTGGGCTGTGACTGCTTGCCATGGCAGTCCCATGGCCCAGAGTAACTCAAACACAGCCAAAGGTTCAACACAGAGCAGGAATCACAACGCCTGAAGCATTGCTGAATACTGATCACAAACACCCTGAAGTCCTCAAGGAGTTAGCAGAATCCCTTAAGGTGTACATATATACATTATCTGCATTCATTGCTCGTCCCTGTCATGCACAGCTGTAAAATTTATGGTTGTGGTGACAGAAAGCAGCTAAGGAAATAGGAGAATGTAGGCAAAAAAAAAAAAAAAAAGTAGCAACTCTGTGGGCTAACAGCGTGGCAACAAACAGCCAAAAAAAAAGAAAAGGTGGAATTTGGATGGATCCAAATTGCAGTGACTGCGGAAAGGATAAGCTGTGAGAGCAAATGGTCAAAACCAACTGGTGTGCTGAAAGTAATCCCAGTAGAAGGGATGGTTACTGACAGGTCTGATTAGATGAAGAAATATTGACTTTGAACTTTTGGCTCACCCTGGGGCAGGAACAAGTTTCATAGGCCACCTTTTGGGATAAGGTCAGCTAGCAAAGTGTCACAAGCCAAAGAACAAAGGCGACTTGGACACCTTACAGCCATCCAGAAAAGAACTGATGACACAGTAATAACAGCATCAATTCCAGTGAGACACAAGTGCTGAAGGAGAGGACTTTCACACTGAAAGATCACAATTTAAGCAAATTGTGGTTTCAATCCTTCCTCTGCACTGCGTGGTTTGCATTTACCTACAGAGTTTTAAAAAAGGGCCAGGTGTCTCCAGATCTTCTTTCTCTTTACAACTCTTCAATGAGATTTTTACATGGACACATGCCTTATTGAGAGTTATTCAAGTGAGCAGTGAGGATGTATCACCCAGAAATCAAAAGTTCTGTGCCAGTTTTCTCAGAGGTGCTGTTTGGGAGGTGGTTTTCTTGCAGGCTTTTGAAAGAAGAAAAGCAATATTATCTTGTTTCAGACTCCTGTGCAAAATTTGCCACATCTCATCACCAGTGCAGTGACAAGTCTCTCAAAAGCAGAACAATGTGTCTTTTATTTTGTAAGGGATACCTTCAAAAGCTTTTGGTTTTCTTCCCAGTTTCTAAGATGGTTTTTCTGGTTTAAACTTTATATTCTTGCCTATTTCAAGTTCCTTTCCATTCCTCATCCAACTTGGCCATTAAAGCCCCCCATGATAGGACAACCAGAACTTCTCTGGGCAACCTGTTTAATTGCTTCATCCCTCTCATCAAAAAACTATCTCTTGTTTATACCAAATCTAAACCCACCCTCTTTCAGTTTAAAACCATTTTCCTTTGACCCACCACTGGAAACTCTGGTAAAATGTCTCTGCTTTTCTTATAAATGCCATTTGTTATATGGAGGGACTTTTAAAAAAAAAAAATACACTTCTTCCTAGTTATGTCTAGAATTCTGTATTGTTAAACATCTTCAGCATGAAGAAACAAAGGAACAGATGTTACTGTCTCAGGCAAAGGCACTGTGTGAGCCCCAGAAACTTCTTCACACTGCTGTGCTTCCTCTTGTTCCCACAGGATTTTGCAATTAGTTTACTCCCCAATCTTGTTTCATGGTTCTTCTCATCACCTTGGTGGTATTGTGACTTTTAGGAAGCAGTTAAGAAGATATAACAAAACAAAACAAACAAACAAATAAAACAAAAGAGAACAAAAGGAAAACAAAAAAAAGCCCAAATCAATCAACTAAAAAAAGCCGGAATATTTTACCTGTGCCTTCATTTGTTCACCAGGGGAAGTTGCCTGGGGAAATGACAGGGACACTGTGCTGCAGCAGCTCTGGCAAATGAGAGTGCTGGCTTCTGAGCCAGATGTCACAAACATTTAAACAGCTGCCAGAGCCTTCTCAACCTGTCATCAGGCCTGACCTTAAACCCAGCTTCGTTTTTAAATGTTAGAGGGGAAAAAAGGTGGAAAAAAATTTTAAAAAGCCCCAACAGGGTAAAGTTACACAGCTGCCTGAAATATTAAATTAAAAGACTGAACATCTGTTCGCTTGCTTTTCAAAATTTAATGGTTTGGAGAGATATTCTGTTGTCTCAGATCCTTAAGAACATCTGAGACCCACACAGCTTCAGCACCTGTGAAAAATCCTCTCTCAAAACACATAGACTCTTCAAAGCTTATTGCTCCTGCTCTTTGCCAAACATATGTTGCCCAACAGCACAACAAATTATTAATAATATTTAGGTCATACTTGACTTTTGCACAGTGAATTTCCTGAGCACCAAAACATTGTTTAAGCATCAACAAGCTTGTATTGCATGGAGTCAGAATTAACATGAAATGGACAAAAGAAACTTCTGGAGAAGTGGCTATTAGAAATAAAAAAACGTATTAGATTGATGTGGCTCCAGTTTGCATTTGTTTCAGGTTTTGGGTTTTTTTTTTTAACTACACTTTTAATTGAAAAATTTAAACTAATTATTGTTTGCAAGGATCAAGCATAGTGTAAAATGAACTTGTTAGCTTCCTGCCACAGGATAATATTGACACAGTTTAGGGAGTTATGAGTGGCTATGGGAGGGAAGTATCAGGGGTTTGTATGAATAAGGATGGCCTCTGCAGTAAAACTGTATTGTTTATGGGCAGCCAAGCCCTCTGTTAGATGTAAAACAGAGAATAGAAAATCTGTACTCTAAACATCGCTGTAATTTTAGAGCTAGATGCTTGGACTGTGCTTTTGGGACTAAATATAAAGCACAAAGATAGAGTTGGCATACTTTTGCAATACCAGACTTCAAGAGAAGGCAGAAAGGGAAAAGGAAAAAAAAAGAAAAGACTGGTCAGCAAGATTTCTGTTTATATTTCTGTTTTCTTTTCTAACATGTTTCCACTGGAAGCGTTTTTTATCACTCCACAGGCTTTCCTTTGCTTCTCACAATTTACAGCCTTGGTGCTCTGAAATTTAAGCTTCAGTTCCAACATCTGGAATATTAGGGTTTTGTTTAAAGATGGTCTGAATGCTGGTGATATTTCTTCCCTATGTTACTTTAAAAAGATTATGTCTAAATATCTTCTGGCTAGAAGTGAAGCTAGACTGGCTTTCTTGCCACTCATGCATTCCAGTGTGGCTTTAATGTTTTATAAGATGATGATTTAAATGAAAAAATGCACACCATAAAAAGTAAACAGGTACAATTAATAATAATGGCAATAATAATAACAGCATAAATAATTTAAACCCCACAAAAGTCTCTTCAAATCCTCTAAAAGATAAAATGCAATTTCTAAGACCCCTTAAAACTATTAATAAATCTTCATTAAAAATTAAAACAACAGAATCAAAGCAAAAGATTATAGAAGTAAAAAGCTATTGCACTTTGTAAAAGCCATTTCATCAGATCAGAGGGAAAGCGTTCTCAAAACAAATGCAAACTGTGACAAAAGTTGAGGTTTTGGGGACACGGAGGTGTGAAAAATGAAAGAAATTATATGAGCAAAAAGCAGAGTAGAAAATGTTGCACATTGCTGGGAATTCATTGTTTTCCACTGAAGGAAATAAAGTAATTTCTGGTGATTTATATAAAGGAAGTAGCATCATCAGGTATTGTTCAATGAAAGGAAAGTTAAATCCTGAATAGAAGATTCTGTCACCTTGCATTATTTTTCTCTCTCATGCTCTCATACTGTCACACACACACACTTACCATGTAGAGAATACTCCTACAGAATGAAAATCTTAAAAAACTCTCATTTCCCACTTTAATTCAAAACCAAAAAATCAAAACATATGGCTTAACAATAGGCCATTAGGTATGCACTGTGAAAATAATCCAACAAAGATAAGAAGGAAATTGATTGAGGAACACATCCTTTAGGAAAGTAACACATTGCTGCCTGGAAGCCACGGCTTAGGTGCAGTAAATTTCAGATATTAAGAATATTTTGGCCTCATACATGAGTAGATACAGGGTGTTCTAATTACAGATATGGGCTGTGTAATGGCCATTTGTTGAGCTGTGCAGTTTGAGATGCCATTCCACATTTAGCATTTTTGATGGAAGACCTATGTGATACTCATTCCAGCACTGGCACCCTCAAGTCATATTCCTTCCCTTGTCACAAAGTATTTATTTTTATCAGAAGCTTGTCATTCAAGTATATTTTTAAAAAATTAAGAAATGGGCAGCAGGGGAACCTCCATGTGAAACATGAAGATGTCTCTCACTTTAGTGTCACTATTTGATTGCTATACATTAAAAAAACCCCAAAAACCCAAAAAACAAATATCTATTCAAATATTTATACCAGAAGGGAGAGAGGGGATGGAAGGCATAGATGATATTGAATTTTTCACTTCATCTCACAAAATATCCTGTTAATAATCTGGCTCTCATCCCAACCAGACACAACATATTTTGTAGTTCTCTTTCTCCCTGGCTTTGTCAGATTTGGCAGCTCTAACAAAATTTGGCTGAAATAGGTCAAAATGTGGTGGACAGGCTTAATGACAGAGGAGATCTTGAAGTTTGAAGCCTAAAATGATAAAGCTAAAGCCATGTTAAATTAATTCCTCCTCTAATGGGTATAAACACTGGTGGAAGAAACAGAAGCTGTTATGGTAAAATAGCATTTTTTAACTATGTTGTAGTAAAAAGAAATTTTTTATATATATATATATATATAGATATTTTATTTTTAGTTATAGTTATAGTTATAGTCATATATATATATTAATATATAATATATTAATATATTATATATGTGTGATATATATAATATATCAATATATACAATATATATGATATATGCATATATATTATATATATATATGTCATATATATACATGTATATGTGTGTGTGTGTGTGCATAAGTATATATTATATAAATATCTATCTATCTATTAGGGGCAGTAAAATTCTGCCATTCTCCAGGAAAAATACCCATAATGATTCTCATCACTGACTCAGCACCTCAATATCTACACAAGAAGTTACTGATCTTATGTCATCCAACTTGTTCCTCATGATGTTTGGCAAATAAAATTTCTCAAGTTTGAGAAATAAAATTTCTCAAGTTTCATATTAAGATGAAAATTTATTTTCCAGTGGGAACTGGGGCAAGTGAGAATTCAGGACAGGACAGTCCTGGGATGATGACAAAGCCTGAGTTCCTTCTGGTTTGCTGCTAAACATTCTGGAATGTAACCTACATGTCTGCATTTCCTCTGCACAGAAACTGAAATCCATGCCACATGTAAAATAAACACTTAGTTTGGCTCTCTCCTGTGATTAGGCAGGACTACATCCCCTGTACACCTTCACCTGTGCTGCAGGGATATGGGTTGGGATGCCTTTGTGGTCAGGTATCCTCATGTTTCACTTCCATCTGCATGGATGTCTATGTACCAACCTCTGCCGGATCTTTAGGCATGTCTAAAATGAAAATAAGCAATGTGAGTCAGAGCTCTGCCTTTGGCATCACAGAGGCATTTCATTGCATATTTCATGGACAGCGTCTTCATGTTCAGAAAGAAAAATTTTGTTTTAACAACATCACACATTTCTTTTAGCCGATGCTAAAGGCTTGTCTGATTAGGAATGCACTCTCTACAAGTAATACACATACTGCAAATATGTAGGGTTAGCAAGCACATACCAAAATGTGGTTTTGTTGTTTATTATGCAGTGTAACTCTTGTTATATTCTATGAAAAAAAGAATCAATTAATTTTATCTGTTTAGGTATACTCTCTGCATAGTGCGGCTTTGTTGGGCACATTGATTATATGAAACCTTGTCATATATTGCAAGTGATGATGCATTTTTTTTTAAGCGTTAATCTTTCTTCATTAGGGGGTGCTTGACTTGATCGATCATGTAGCCATCTAAGCCAAAACCTGCTGGGTTTAATCCTTGTGACAAACTGCTGCCCAGTTCTGCCAGCCAAAGCTGGAAAATGCCACGTTGCTAAATAGAGAGACATCTGACAAGGACAAGAACATTGAACAGGAGTCTGTGAGCTGATGCTGTGGCTGCTGCCTTGCCTAGGAGCCTGAACACCAGGCACGTCTCTTCCTTTTCTCAGCTGAAAGCCCAAATCTCTGAGGCTGAGGAAGCAGACCCGTGGAGAGGCCCATGGTGGCCTTCAATGTGGAGATTAGGATGAGCTTCTGCTGTGGAGGAAGATACAGAAATGCAGATTTCTTCTACCCCCAGAGCAAGGGCTGGTTTGGGTGAAAGCACTCTCATACTTTCGTCCGCCCCCGAATTGTCGCGCTCCATATAAAAGAGTTACAGAGGAGGGAATGGGAACAGGGCAAGAAATTCACTCCTCTTTTGCAGTTCTGAGTTTGGCATGACAAATTCTGATAACACTAACCTAGGATGCCTGCCTACTTCAGTGCATTGCACAGGAGCTGCAGCTATCTGTGGTCACCTGCTGTTATGGTGGTGTTGTGAGGGTCCCCAGGATGAGGTGAGAGATGAGAATTGACTCCAAGTTCTCAGAAGGCTGATTTATTATTTTATGATATTATATTATATTAAATATATAATATAATATCATAAAATTGATATACTAAATAATATAATATATATATTTAGTAATATATATATATACTAAATAATATAATAAAATCAATACTATACTATCATAAAAATGATATACTAAAACTCTACTAAGAAAGAGAAAGGAGACATCAGAAAGCTAGACAAGAATGATAATAAAAACCTTTGACAGACTCAGAGAGCCCGACACAGCTGGACTGGGATTGGTCAGTAATTAAAAACAACTCACATGGAACCAATCAAAGATGCACCTGTTGGTAAGCAACCTCCAAACCACATCCCAAGCAATTAGATAATTATTGTTTACATTTCTTTTCTGAGGCTTCTCAGCTTCTCAAGAGAAAAATCCTGGTGAAGGGATTTTCGTAAAATATGACAGTGACAGGTATCTCATTCAGCAGCAGCTGATGTTATGGTGATGACAGGTACAATGTGCTGCTGGGCTTTTTTTCTGGGGGGTGTGGGGGTGAGCTGGTGGATTGCCTGTTTCTAAAGCACCAAAGTGCAAGAACAAGCCAATTAAGAAATTCTGATCACCCTTCCCTTATAGTTAATTTCCCCAGACTTCTAGCATCTAGCATCCACCAAAAATACCCTGCCTGCATTTCCTTTCCACAGAAAATCCCAAAGCATCCCACAACAGGCTGACCTTTTATAGGACACCATTATTTGTGGAGCACAACTCCCTAACAGTACAGTACAAGAGACATTTACAGTGCTGTAAAACTCAGACAATTTGTTTAGTAAATCTGTTTCAGGAAAGGTTACAGAACGTACTGCTTTTACCATTGCAGGTGACACATGGCTCCTATACATTTGACATTTTGGAGTGTGTTTTCATAGATCCTGAAAGGTCGTTTTGTCATGAAATTATCTAAAAACCTGTTCCCTTAGGAGACCTGAAAATGAGCAGCCTCACTGTTCATGTGCATAGATTTGCTCACATAGATTATTGATCCTCATGAGGTTTTTTCTTGTTCTACATCATCCTAGAAGGGCTCAAAAATACATACATGTGTGTGTAAACATGATCTTTTCCCACCTTTCAATGGTAATGAGGAGGATTGCAAATAACTTTATTTCAGTTTTTTCTGAAATGTAAACTTTTGTGCATGCATCTGTATATATCCGCTCTTTCCCAATGAATCATAGAGTTTCACAGCTACCATTCAGATTTTATTTGTGTCTTTCTGGAGATATCAGGGGCAAGTAATGCATTGCAGTCTGAGCATGTCTAAATTTATACATGTGATTTTATACTTTTGTCTGAATAACATGGTAATCAACACTATTTTGAGATGCAAGCTTTGATCCTTATTGTTGCTAACAACCATATCCATACTAATGTGCGGTATTCTTAACAAAGCATATCATAGGGAATTTTTCAATTCAAATACAATTAAAAAGCAATGTAAAATAAATGTTTGCATTTGATTTCAAATATGAGTGGTTCAGCTCTCTAAATAGGCAAGCAAATTAAGGATATTAGAAAAAAAATTCCAAATTTTCCTCTCAGAGAGTAGGGCTTTCTGCAGCTCGCAGATGAGGATGGAGGTCAGCTTACAAAGCCCAAGGCTTCCAACACACCTCAGGGCCACCCCATCACCCTCACAGCACCCAACTGTTCCGTTCTGTGGCTCATTCTCAATCAAAACAGAGTTTTTGAGGTCCTTCAGCTCCACCTTGAAGAAGACTGTATGGTCTTCTTACCCTATCAGTAAAGGGATTTATCTGACGACAGGAGATGCTGAGGTTGGCCTGAAGATCACTTAATATCCTCTTCAAAAAATCACATGTAAGAAGTATGACCCCAGCCTGAAAGAAAAGGTGCTAAAGAAGACAAAAAGCCAATTTCTATTTACAAAGTGACTAGATTTTATGCAGAAACTCCCTGGGAAGCAATCACTGAAACACATACCAGCACAGTATTCTGAGCATCACTATTATTTGAAATCTCATATTCTTTGCCAGTGTTTCAAATGTTTTTCTTGCTTCCTTAATTCACACACACACACAGAAATTCAGTTTCCTTAAAGCTTGTTATTTGACCCTTCTCTAACAGAGAGTCTGTCTGACATCTCTGCACTTTTGACATCTATTTAAATTCTTAAAATGAGCTCTGGTTTTTTTTGTTTTTTTTAATGAAGAATTCAGAGTATTATATTTATTATATATATGATATATATAATATACTATAATATATATATATATTATTATATCATATATAAATAGAAATATTTATTAAAATGAATATTTATATTTATATTATATTTTAAAAATTAATATTTGAATATTTATTACAATCATATAATATAGTTATAATATAATTATATATTAATATATATTTATTAACATCATTAAATATAAATATAAATATAAATATAAATATAAATATAAATATAAATATAAATATAAATGTAAATATAAATATAAATATAAATATATATTTACTAATATAAATATAAGTATTATATATAGGTTTTGCATCTAATCTCCTCTTGGGAAGCTTGCTTTCCAGTTTTTGTGACTTTAGTCACTACCTCCAGCAGAAGTTACACAAGATTGGAAAAATATAAGACACCTAGACCAAAAAAAAAAAAAAAAAAAAAAAAACCTGAAGAAAAGTTTTCATGCCAGGAGAAATTAATGGAACAAACTTACTAACAGGAATTTGCTTTGTAGACTCACACAAAACTTTAGATATGGACCATTCCTAGGTGTGAGGATGCTGTTTGACTAAAAAAAGACATGAAATGCTGTTGAATATATCACAGGCTACCTGGTCCTGCGTTCACTGTGTTAAAATACTTAGATAACTTTTTTCCTGACCTCCAGTTTTTAAATTCAGTTTCCACCCTGGACTCATATGCTCATGTCTGGCTTACCCAAATTTGTTCAGAAACAGAGTGAAATTCCCTTAATGATAGGTAAAATGCTTCAGGGAGCCATGTGTGCTTAGCTGGTCCTGTCCTACATAAAAATATGCAAAAAATATGCACTGTTTAGTTTGGTTATGCCATATTCTCTCTATTTCATACTGTAGGGGGGAAGTAAACCTGATGGAAAGAAAAGAGACTTTCTTAACTCATCAGGGGTAAAAGGCAAATGTATTTCTCCAACACCTGAAAACTACTCTTGGCAACTTGTTGCTCTGCTGTATTTTTCCCTTAATTAAATTTATTTCATTTCCAGAATGATGTGGTTCTCAGATATTGTTGTGGTAAAGACGAATATTTGGTAAACTATCAGATCTTTTGATGGGAGTGAGGGGGTCCCACCGTTTTTATGTTTAAGACAGAAAATCTACTGTCTGGTGATTATACAGAAGGGTTAAATTTCCTTCAATATCAACCATGCCCATCCATATTATGTCAACTACTCTGAATTTTTTTAATGTATGCTCTACATCATTTTTCAACCAGCTTCAATGCCTAGAAATACTAATGAGTTTTCAGTAGGGTTTAGAGCTGTTGAGATGACCTGTGAGCAAAGAATTTGGACACCCAATAATGTGGGCCTGCTATTATGCATTATTCACTGAAGGAAATGATGTCTTTTTTAGATTGATGGTTAAAATAGACTCTGTCTAGGTAATATGAAAAAAAATTATTGTAGAATAAAATGGATCGTTTTCTTTGTTTTATGTCTCTTTTGTGGGAAGTAGGCACACAACTGCTAGCTGAAGGAGGTGAACTCACAAATTTCAGCATCTCAAGAGTTGGCATTCACTTAAAGAAGTCTAAATTTTTCCCATTACAATAAACATGAGCTGACACTTGCCAGTGTTCAATAAGATTTTTATTTTCCAGAATCCTCTTATATTTGTGTCTTTAACACACTGCATGCCTGGGCAAGGTAGCAAAAAAAGAGAGATAGGGATTTAGTATCTCCTCTCCAGGGGGGTTGACACATCTTGAGCCTTACAAATGCAAATGAAGCCAATTGCTAGTTGAGACTGGATTAGACCATATACTGCTTAAATTGATTCTAGCAACAGCAAAATTATATGCTGGAAAAAAATGGAGGAGGAGAGAAGAAAATCTGATATAATTTGGGCCAACAATTGGACAAAAGCTGATGTAGTGATGCTAACTTCAAAAAATGTCTCTGGAGAGCCACAAAAGGCAGATAAATAACTTGAATAAGATCAAAACAAGATAGGAAATGTTGCCTGTCAGTGCTATGGGCTCTAGCACTAGTACTAATATATAACTTGAACCATTATTTAGTGTTGTACTGTCCCAAAGGTCTTTAGAAGATACATTTATACAGTATAGTCATCACACCCATATTAAATCATGAGTGAGAATGTATTTCAATTTCTTTTTCACCTTCAGCTGTTTGAGAACAGACCATACAGACATGATTTATAAATCTCTAGGCTGTTTCTTATATCACAAGGGTCAGACTAGTCCCTTGTTGACATAAATAAAAGAGACTTGAAAACCCGCCTAATTTTTCTCATTAACCCATTAGGCTATCCCTGCTCTGTTTCCTCTTCCATTTTAGATGTATTAAGATGTTACAAACACAGCATAAAAATTAATTCTCTCTGCATCATGAAAGGATTTTTCTCCACTTCCAAATTCAATTTATTCATTAAAAGAGACGAAAAACTCTTTCAGAAATTTCCCTTCCCCCTCCCCCTACCAAACAAAAAATAAAGCATTTGCTTCCAGCAGTCTTAAATAATGTTTGATGCTCCAGAGAGCCTTCAACATTCATTACAGAGTCAACCAGAGCTTCATTAAATATCAGTCTAGAATGTGTATATGTGGTGCTGAGCACTGGCCTCAGGACCTCCCTCAGGCGATTTTCTATGGGTTCCTTTCATCTGTCATTTTGCTTTGACTTGGGGCTATTATCACTTTCATACTGACAATAGAAAACTCATTCCTGTGTGCATTTAATTTTCATTATTCCTTGCCCCCTGAAGATGACTGACACACACAGATTCTTTTTCATCTTTTACAGTATTGTAATGATTCATTTTAAATTCTTGCCTTGCAGTCTTGTATCAGCATTGGTGGATGAAATAAAATTAAAACTGCGTACTGGTGCTGAGAAAACCTGTTGGGTTATTCTGGCCCAGTAGCAAAAGACAAACTCTCACAGGTTCACAGAATCACACAATCACACAGAATGGGTCAGGATGGAAGGGACCACAGTGGGACTCCTGTTCCAACCTCCCTGCTCAAGCAGAGTCATCCTAAAGCACGAGGATTCTGTCCAGAAGGTTCTGGGATATTTCCAGTGAGGGAGACTCCACACTCCAGGCAATCTGCTCTAGTGTGCAGTCACTCACACAGTAAAGAAGTTCTTCCTCATATTCAGGCACAACTTCCTGAGCATCAATCTCTACCTGCTTCTGCTTGTTCTATGGCTTGGCATCCCCAAGAAGAACCTGGTCCATCCTCTTTACCCCTCTTTTTGGATTCTTATGATGTTGATGAAGCCCCTTCTCAGCTGTCTCTTTTCCCACCTCAGTGGGGTTCCTACCACAGTGGGTCTCCTGTTCCAACCTCCCTGCTCAAGCAGAGTCATCCTAAAGCACGTGGATTCTGTCCAGAAAGTTCTGGGCTATTTCCAGTGAGGGACACTCCACACTCCAGGCAATCTGCTCTGGTGTGCAGTCACTCACAGAGTAAAGTTCTTCCTCATATTCAGGCACAACTTCCTGACCATCAATCTCTACCTGTTTCTTCTTGTCCTGTGGCTTGGCAGCACCAAGAAGAGCCTGGTCCAGCCTCTTTACCCCCTCCTTTTGGATTCTTATGACGTTGATGAAGCCCCTTCTCAGCTGTCTCTTCTCCCACTTCTGCAGAGATTTCTTATAGAAATATAACCTGTTCAGTAACAAGTTCCAGAAGCAATATTTCACATTCTTTTAAAATTTATTGAAAATGCAGAGTGATGCATTTTACTACATCTCTTTTAAACAGTGCCCATTCCAGCTCACATTGGTTTACATTAATGCCTTGTTTTAAGGAAAAAATGTTTAAAAACATAAATCAAAGATTTTCCTGCAGTAACCTGGCCACACAATTCTGTTTTAGGATTAAGCCAAATTTCTTTTTAATTTCTTTTTAATTTCTGAGGTGATGTAGAGATACCAAACAGTGCATGACAGCTTATCAATAATTATATTATTAATAAGATACATTTTGATAATTATTATTATCAATAATATCTTGAATTATTTTGACATCTCGTCTTTCATATCTTTTCCTGTATAATAACAATTTTGGCTATCTTCTCTATATGAAGACCTGAAAAGACAAACTACTGTTTTTGTCAGAGCCAGTCTGGTGAAGCCTTCCTTGAGACAGCTTTTTGGCTTCTCTTGCACATGCAGTAGGGATAAACTATGGCCAGACATTTCAGAGACTCTGTTTCTGTATCAGTCCAGCGCTATTTGGGTGCAATGGTCTCAATCAGAAGTGAATGCTTTGCTGTAGCTAAAACAATAAATAAATTTCACAGAGTTTGCCTTCACGTTATACACAAGATTTGAATATATTTTGATTATTGCTACTGATAATGTGTCAGAATGTACAAGGTATTATGTACAAGGCCAAGATATTGATATGAGCTCTATTTTTTTACCAAGCCATTGGACACCATGCTGTTGATCTTTCACGCTCTTTTGTGTCTCTTTCTCTTTCTTCTCCTAAATTCCTCTTCTTGAATCTGGATAACTTGAAATTGGACTGGTTAGAGTTTGCTTGGTGAATGCTTTGTGAAGTGTCTTTGATTGGATGTTTGCTTTAAAATTTGCCAAGTACCTTTTTCTCTAAAGTTTGCCAGTAAAATTTTGCTATTCAGCCTCCTGAGAAGTTTGTTGTTCTCTCCTGTGTGCTGCCCAAGGGTACCCCTAGCCCCTTTAAAAACTCACTGAGTGAGCTAGGGGAGGAACACCACTTTAAATAGCAAACTGCTTTAATATCTGTAACCAGATGTCTGAGGGTAAACTTGGACCCATGCAAATAAAAATTGTGAACTTTTATTGCAGTTTATTCTTGCCTATAATCAGAAAAAAAAATTGCTTTGAAATATTATGCCAGCCCTTCTCAAGGATCTCACATTGCAGCTACAGAATCTTTGCTATAAAATAACAGGAAAAACTCTCACCCATGGCTTAAAATGCAAAGATCACTATTTAAAGTATGTTTATCCATCTTAAACAGAGATATAGTACATCCTAGGCTGCCTAAATAGAAAAAAGTTTTTACAGTTGCATTGCAGAAATTTGAATTCTTAAACTTTCATTCTGGCAGAAAGGGCAGTGGAATTTGAAATAAATTCTTTAATAAACGTAAAAAGTTGTTTGCCATTTGAAATTAGTTCTTTGAAGGAAAAGCAGATTAAAGTTGGAAAGCACTGCCCTTAACCAAGCACTGAAAACAAGATTCAGACCATTTTAGTACAGAAAGAATCTCAGTTTTGCACCCAGTCTCATCCTGACTATCGAGGAGCACCAAACGAATGCGATAATGAAGGGTTCCCTACATTGCACTGTTTTCACAGAGGCTGATTGGAAACATTTTATTCAAGGAAAATCTCACTTCTGAAGATTTGTCAAGCCAGATGGTGCCCCATGAAGTTGCCTTGGAGCAAAGTAGTTCTTTCAACATTTGAGAAATGCCCAATTTTTGTAGTTACATATGGAATTCCTTTTGCTTTAAGGACAGCATTTGGCAAATATGGTACACCGTGTCTCTTTGTTGCTCCCAACTGCCACAATTATTTCTATTAGTCATCAGAAGAACTAGAATCCAGTCAGGAAAGTGTCAAAGAAAAAGCATCTATTTGTTAAAAAAAAATCCTGTTAATTAAATCTGCCACAGAATTCAGATTTCTTTTCAAATTCTAGAAAATATAAACCATACATGGTGGTTTATATATGTGGTTTGTGTCATCCTTCAGTGGCCAGCTGCCATGCTTTTGAATAAAGTGAAAAAATTTAAATATTTGATGTTTCTTAACAACAAAATGTGCGATATCTACTGTGTCATTTCTTTGTTTATGGTCAATATGGAGAGGTTGAGGTGTGTGTATAGTGAGTAACCAATTCTCTGGAGACCCCACATCAGTGACACTTCGGTGGTGATCCATACATCTTAGAGAAAAGTCAAGAGGAATTTATGATGCCTTGTAATTTTGGCCTGGTGCCTCAGAAACACAACCTGCTGTATTTCAATAGGTCAGCACTGCCAGACTTACAGTGTAATTAATGTTGATTAAATCCATGTAGGACTGAGAAAATACGAGGTAACAATGGGTTTGCAACTATTTCATATGTGACATAAGTAATCAAGACACAGAAATCTAAATGTCTTATGGATGGCAAGGTTATGATTCAACCCTCATTGAATTTTACTTCATTGCTTGAATATTTAAACATTTTAATTACAGGCTCTTATTTTGCTCTGTGTGGGGTTTGGGGGCTTTTTTGGTTTGTTTTTTTTTTTGTTTTGTTTTGTTCTGTTTTTTAATTAAACATGACTGGTACTGCTAACTGTCACTAACTGAGAATTAACTGTTCAACAAATACAATAAACGAATATGAGGAGGTGCTATTAATATTAATTATGTACAGCCATCTTAGAATGAAACAAGAAAAATAACCCCAAACTTCTGTCTCATCATCCAACCTAATAAAGACTCAAAAATAGGCTAAATATTTGGAAGATATTCTGGAAGAAAATGCATCAAGCAGCAGATGAATGTAGCAGGAATGATTTTGTGCAGACAGTTCTATACAACAAAGACTCCTGTAAAAGCTGATTTTCAACACTCCTGGAATTGGTGTCACAAAGGAACATTCAGAATAAGACCTAATCTTCCAGAATAAGAGCCAATAAATCAAAACTACTTAATTCCCTTTTATATTCCATTGTCTCTTGCTATGCAAGTGCTCAAAATATGTAGCATTGTGAATCTGCCTCCCAAAATTTTCAATAATCGGGAATTATATTTTTTTTAACTGTCTGCCTAAAATAAGTCTATTCTGCTCTTAATTTTCTCTGTTGTCAGTGAGCAGAGACAGGATCTACTAATCTTCCTATTTTGTCTTGTCTGCACTATTATGATGGGGAAAAGATGTGTAAAATCACATGCTTTTCCTCTGAAGAGCCTATCAGCAAAGGTCAGCAGAAGTTCTGGTCACCTGTATCATTATGAGGGAGAAGAAAAAGGACCTTTTGCTACAACAACGGGTCTGCCATGAAATGGAATTAAGATATAAAAAGATGTAAAATTCTGAGTCAAATTGAGCCAGGTAGAGTAATACCCACTGAGAGCAGAGTCATGATTCAACATACCCACTTCAGGTCTCTGGGAGGTGGGTGGCTTATGCCCAAGGGGCCACAAGTTATATTCAAATCATGAAATTTTGTTAGCTTTAAGCCAGTTAGAGATAACTATCATGAACTGAGTTCATTTCATTTGCAGCCCAAAGAGTAGACACTTGCTGGATGTATTTTCCATTATTTACAATGGAAATTATCTCATCACCATTCCATTTTACATTTCATATGAATCAATTCATTTTTTCGAGCTTGCAATCGTTTTATTAGTTCAAATAATTACTTCATGCATTGTTAATAATAATGTAAACAAAAAAAAAAATAGAGAATCTGGTTAAAAGTAACATTCTTTGAACATTTTGGCCTGCTGGCACTATTCTGTGTGACTGGTGTGGCTGGAACTCACACCACTTTCAGCACAATTATTTGTGAGGGTCAGTTTGGCACAGTGGACCACAGCTTCGGGGTATGACTGTAAAAAAATATTGTATGAGAAAACATCCACAACCTTTTGATGAGCAGCAGTGCTGCAATTTTCTATATGTGTGTGGCAAAGCCTATATTTTCTTAGATATGTCTACTAGAGGTGCTAAAGGGAGCTGTCAGTTGTTCTAAATTAAGGTCTTAAATGAAGAATAAGATATGCAGATAGCATCAAGAAAATATACATAAAATAGTGTCAGAATGGAAAAATAACTATTTTAGAATGTGTTGTGGAGTTTGTCCTCCATAGAGCTGACCAAAAGATAATATCACTGCGTTTCTAGTGAATTTATTCCAAAATTACAGCACTCCTGAGGATTTCAATGTTGATATAAATAAAAAAGAACTACATCTTAAAGAAAATGTTCTCTCCACTGAGAACCATTACAAGCATAGGTATGCATATGGTTTGTGATACTGTTTAAAATTAAAATCATTGAAATCACATCCAAGAAAGTTCTCTTCCAACCTCTGCTTCTCTGTGTAAGAGTTGGTGTTCCCAAGTCATCACACTGGCAATTATATCCATAAAGAAATAGTTTAACACTACAGCTTCAAGAGAAGTTGATAATAGTACTAAAACTTTCTTAATTTATATTATTTTATATTTATTTTGTTGGTTTACTAACTAATATCCAGGCCCATGGCATCATGAAGAAACGTATTAATGCGCACATAGCAAGACAAAATGGCCATTTTGTCATAGTAAATAATAAATCTCACCCTTTTCCTCTCTCAGTCAGGATGGGTTTTTTATTATTATTTTTAAAATTACTTTATTAATACTTTAATTTTTTAACAAGCTGTAAAATTATTTGTTGTGTGCTCCTTCACAAGGATTTTATTTCACCCTTTTTCATAGACTTCTCCAGCCATCATTTATTCATATTTCTGTATTTCATATTGCAGTAGCTAAAACAGCTAAAAGCAAAAGCCTGAAAAACATGAGACTGAACTGACCAGACATTGAAAATATCCCCTCAAAGGAAAATTCAAAAAGCCATTAATCACCAATAGTTTGTTCATGAAAACTCTTATCCCATCAATGATTACCATCTGATAAATCATATAGGTTATGATAAAACAAAAGAGTCAAATCTATAGAAATTACAAGGTAAGTTATTATTGTGGTAATATATGTGTGTATATATATATATATGTGTGTCTGTATAGAACCTATTTTTAATTCCAATTGCAAAAGCAGAGTGATACTTGAAGTTTAAAATTGACTTGTGTGTGTGTGTGTGTGTGTGTGTGAGAGTCTCATTCCAATTCAGCAGACCCTGTAATTTTCATGGAAGTTATCAATTTATAAGGCCCAAAGCATCCTCATTTTGATGACAAATGCAATTAACACGTTGTAAAGAGGTTTTTTTTTGTTTTTTTTTTCACAGAAATATCATTATTCTGTGAATTCCCATTAACACATAAGATGCCATTCACCATCCTTCATAACCGAAGCAGGTGGCAAAAGCTGCAGCTGACTGCAGAGGTGTAAGGTCAGATCCCCAACTCCCATCACCCTGCAGGCTCTTCTTGCTTTTGCACCTTCCTCTGATTTAGCAGCGCCCCAGGAGTGAAGGAAACAACAAAAACAAATAGCTGAGGATGAAATGATTTTCAGGTACCAGAATTTAAATTATATTTTAGAGCTGACAGGTGAAAATTTGAAATGGTAAATACAAATGCCTTTAAGCAAATAATCTGTATTAGCAAGAAAGAAGAAGGTCCCAGGTTGTTCTCGCTGTCACTTCAAAAGGAAGGGATAACATGATGTCATATCCAAAATAACCTCTCTTTTTCCAATTAACAGGATTGCATTAGAGCTTCAGATTTTCCTCATTGGAAATACTGAACTGAATTTCACAGGTGCTAATCAGATTCACTCTTTACCTGAGTGAATTTAAGATTTACAATAGTATAATTACAGAAATTGTATTTACATTTATTATGCTAATTTACCTAACAGGTTGCAAATTATAAATAGTATTTCATATAATGGGTGCACTTCACAGTGTGCAGGTATTGTAATTTTAGCATTAAAATATTGTTAAAATGATCTCCCAGGTAAAAAGAATATTTTTCTTTATTTTTCCCTTCAAAATAACTTTGTAAAAAACATTTTGCACAGAGTGTCCTTACCATGGTGCTTTTTTTCTCCTATTTTTCCTTGGAAACTTTGGCCTCCTAATCTTGGTTGCACATTATTTTGTAGTTAAACCTTTTTTTTTCTTAGGAACCATCTTGTTTTCAGGTCTTCATTCTTAATTGGTTCTGATGATGTAGATTATTAGCAGAGGAGGCTGAATCAAGTGACATCAGGGTATTCTATCCTGCTTGAAGAGCCCTAAGAAGATGTTTTTAGTTTGGTCAGAACGGGTTTCAAAGTGCAAAATCATTTCTAAAAAAGTAATTGACTTTTCAAATTAAGTGATCTCATTGCTTTGTGTAGTTAAGTACTGATGTTACTCTGAAAATTACGAGTTTAAAGTTTAAAAAAATGGTATTATTCTCCTTTTTCTTAATCTGAAATTAGCACACCCTCAAGAGCTAACTAGCAGTGTAAGAGCACAGAGAGTAACCATCAGGTCTCACTTAAGAAAATTTGGAAAATCATATTTGGGGTAGGAGAAAAGAAAGGGGCTTAGTATGGCTGCTAGGCTTGCTATGTTGTCAGTACAGAAGGAGGTGGCAATTGGGTGGATGAAAAGCACATTTTTAAAGGGATCCCTTTTTTCTCATTCTGCCATTGGGAGGATGGAGGGAGGGCTGGGACCTCCTCTCCAAACTGGCAGCATCAGCCTGAGCCCATGGCCTTTGTCTGGCTTCCTTCCCTAGCAATAGTCAGAGAAATAACCTCAAATTTCATACTCCCCCTGCTTTTCCAAGAAGGTTTTGTGTCCAGAATAATCCCAGCAATAGTCAGAGAAATAACCTCAAATTTTATACTCCCCCTGCTTTTCCAGGAAGGTTTTGTGTCCAGAATAATCCCAGCTGCAAGACACAGGTTACCAAGTGCTTGCTCACCACCTTATTGCTATTTTATTTATTGCAGATTAGCCTTGGAGAAGCAATTTTTGTTCTTCTTTATGTAAAAATTGAAATAGGGATTATTAAAAAGCCCATATTCGGTGGCTCTTTTCTGTTGAAATGCCACCATGGCTATTTTACTTTGAAGCACAAATTAATAAGATTTGCTTGATTAGTATTGGATAGTATTTTGATAAAGACTGGACAGTCAAAAAATATTTCTAAAATATGAGTAAAGAATCTTTGAAAAGATGGGAAGAGAGAATATTGAGACTTGGTATCAGATGTTAATAATGATTACCTTTTTATTAATCTGGAAAGTAACAGCAACATGAACTATGACTTTGCACTAATAGTTGCATCCAGTATACCGAGTCCAAACATAAAATATTTATTTTCTGAACAGTCTCAGCCTATAGTTCAAATTAATGTTGCCCAAATAAGTACCAGCCATTGAGCACAAAAATGATATGACACAAAACCCGGGTTTACAATCACTGTCAGGCATACATTTGAAGCCAAATGAAAGCCAGTTGGAAGCTGCTCAGAAATTTGGCAGTTAAAATACATATTTCAGGCCTTATGGCTGCATTCATTGCCATATGTTGAGAGCTGTCCCTCCCTATTTATGTGCATGTTTGGAGTTGTCCAGCCCTATTTATCTGCAATCCCTTATTTAGGCATAATGGCTCAGCTACTAAAAGATATTAACATATTGCTGCAGTTTGAAGGCAGAACAACAGATACAATTAGAGCTTGAGAGGAGACTGAACCATGTCAAAAGATCAAGTCTTATTTAGTCACACAGTGATAACTACCCTATAGCCCTTGTTCTTGTCAAAGTCCATTTCAGCCTGTATTTTACATTTTCTCTCAAAAGTAACCTAAAACACTAAAATAAAAGGCTGATTCAAACTGCAAATGTTTGATGTAAAGTCACCTCAGTGTTTCTAACCAGGCTGTTGATCAGCCAGACAACATCTAACTCTAAAAAGGGGGGGTCATATACCGGATACTGAAATTACCATGAGCCACTTTTCAGAGGCCAATATGTTGGAAAGGATCTGTCACTGCCTTTTGGAGACGGCATATCCTCAACTATAGCAAAGGTGAGAAATTAATTTTGCCACAGTGCCTTTGTTATTCTGACTGAGGAATGCATCCCAGGAGACTCAAAGCAGAGGGGAAATTAAACAGCATCTTCCCCTCCACCAGCTCCAGCTAGTTCTGACAATACTTGGCACAACCCTTTGATTCCAGCTTTTATTGCTTCCCCAGCATGTTATTTTTTTTTCCTCTCGTGGTTCTTTTCCTGATTTCTCTCTAACACACATTGAGTTGAGCCAGTAAAGAAACACCACCTTTTTTTGCAACACAGCCATGAGCCTCCCAAGGAAAAGCAATGTATTATACAACAGAAGGCTGCTAAAAGTTTGCTGAGTTTCAGAGGGGCTGATAAGCCATTACACCGTGCCTGTAGCATCCCAGCAGCAAGGCTGCAGGGGAAGGAATTTCCAGAGACACCAGATGACAGAGAGAGGCTGCGTTTTCTTTTCTTTTCTTTTCTTCATCTTTTATTTTTTCCTACTTTAAGAGTTTGTTTTGCTTTAAAACGCATAGAATCAAACATCAGCAGCAAAACCCAACACTTCAAAACTAAGTTGTGAACCCAAGTTGCCTCCATCTTCCCTTTCCTCAAGACAGATTTTATTACACACTGTCTGCTTAAACTATGCTTTCACCTTGTAAAATACTTCAAAGCTGAAGAAGAAGGAACAATGGAAACCATCCAAATTAAAAGTCTTATTTAATTATGTGCAAATCATAGATTGTTTTCTGGATAATTTTAAAGCTGGTTATTAACAGGTCTCGTGCTGGCTGCTAGCAAGAGAACAAGTTGGTTATAGCCAGACACAAAGCTCCTAACAGCCAAATCATGTCCCTACAGACAGCTGGGTGGCCTCTTTCATCATGGGATCCATGACAGTGGGAGTTCTTTCTCAATGCATTTATCCTCATGAAGTTCCCACTAGCCAGAAAAGAGCTCTTGTCATCATTAGCTGAAGTATTTATGCACCCTGAGGACAAAGACAAAGAAGAATTTAGGTGCTGGAGTCCAGAAATTCATACTCCCCTGCTTATTTTAGTACACAGGCACCCAGCAATTGGTAGGCTTCCCCATCTTTTCCGCTTCCATAAAAGCCTCCTTCTTCAACCAGTGCTGAAAAGTTTAGCATTTCCAATTTTTAATTGGTATCTTCAAAAGAAGTCCCTAATAGGTGCCACAGGAAAGATGGAAGCACAGCTAATGAGAGTCAAGGAGCCCCACAAGTGCTGAGAGGAGTGATAGGGCAAAGAGCAAGTCAGCCTCAGCTCTGTATCCCTTTGATATTCACAAAACAGCCATTGGTCAAGATATTTTTTGCCTGGAAGCATGCTCCTTCTAGAAATGTATACCTGAACCTTGAGATCAGTCTGATCTTTTTTGGTAGGTTTGATTTGCACTCCACCTACTCTCTCTGCCTGTGAGGAAAACAGCAAGTTTTTTCCCCCTAAAATTCATATTATACAGTTATCTTCTTTTTCCCCTTCCATCATGCCTTCCCCACGGCATAACATCTTATTTCATGTAATGCCTTGTAAATACTAACTCTGCTGGGTAAGGCTTAGGGGAAAACATTTCAACATTTGCAGCATAATGAACTAGAGAGGCACAGATAGGCTTCTCTTTTTTGAAGTTCCCAGACTAACATCTAACTGTCTGTCTTTTATTTTCAGATAAAGCCTTTTTCTAAACCTTTCCAAAGGCATGAACCCTCCTGATAGAAACAGTCATTTACCCAGCTCTGATAGTGAAGTGTCTCCCATAAAGCTTCTGGAAAAGATTAGGAAGAAATCAAGTAAAATCAGAGATTTGCTCTTAATTATGAATGTCCAAAAGGAAATGTGAAAATTGAAGAGAGAGAAGGAGGCAGTTCCACAGCTTTAAAATAAGAATGTTATGACTGCAAAACTAGAGGCTCAGTCATGTGTCTTACAAAATAATTCACAGCAAAATTTCCTATGAGGTAATACATTTTATATCTTACATTTTCAGATTCTTGAAGAGATAAGCAGAGGAAATATCTCATTTATACATCTCAGGAGAAAAACCTTTAGAAGAAATGTTCACATTCAGCACCGAACAGAAGTACTGCGGTATAACTTATTATTCCACTTGGGTAGGCTATTTTATTGTCCTGATAGAAAAATAAAATTTCATCTGACTCCATAGAAGGAATTTAAAGATTCCAAAAGGAAATTGTATGAAAAATGGTAACTGTGAAACATATTCTTTTTCTATAGCATTGAAACATAAATTATTAAAAAAAAAAAAAAAACTCCATAAAGTTTTCAGGGAATGCTCATTTTGTGATTGCACTGGGAATATGCTAATATGTGTACTGAACATACAGAACACAGAAAACAGCAAGGATCAATCCTATCAGTTGGTATTTTTAGTCCATTTCTATTGGCACACGAAGCAAAAGAAAAATTTGGCAATTAGCAATAAGTAGGATTTTAGTAAGGATGTTGCTAATAGCCAAAATTTTGGGTCTGCGAATACCCAAAAGTTTTCTCCATGTAATACCCTGGCAGCAAGAGGCTTTGCTGGATCAGAGACCCAGGCATTCAGGGGAGGAGTTATGACGGAGATGGGCAGGGAATGGAGATGTGTGCAAGGCATTGTAATTGTCTGTAAGCACCACGTGCCAATGCCACACCTGAAAGCCACGCTGAAAAGTCTTGTTGGGAATGAGGGCTGTGGCTGGCTCCTCTGTATCTATTAATAAGGCATGTGGGACAGAATGAATCCAGAAGTATAAATCAGTTTCTAAACTGGTATTTTAAACAGCTTTGTGCTTTCTTTCAGTGAAAAAAAAAAACATTTTTTTTCCAAAACATCGAAAAGCATTCACGACTGCACACAATTCTGGACTTTCTGTTTTTTTCTCATTCTATCCAGGAAAATATGTATCATAATTAATTTTCCACATGCAGATATCCTGCAGGACATTTATTGTGGAAGCAATTATGCAATTGCACGCATTTGCTCATTTACAAAATAAGCATATATATCCATTACTCTAGATGCATCTGATCAGGATAACTGTGGTGCCCTGAGCTCTCCATACTTCCCAAAGCAGGTTCTCTGAGTCTCATTTAAATGTAAGAAGTGTGTCAAGTGTGTGTTAAGTTAAATTTACATTTAAGACTGACTTTTAAGTCAGTCTACTTGGCAGCTTTTGCTAATACAGTTGTTCTGTTTCTCACCTACAGAGATATACATTTTCTTTACAGAGTAAATCTTATGCAAAGATCTGCAGAAAAACCTGGAATTTCTGTCAAAACAGAAGCCAGGGAATTGCTTGATTCTTGATTCAATCTCTCATTGCAAGCCTCGGTTTGAGGCTTGAAATAGATTGATTTACAAACAAACAAATAAAGTTATAGAACTGAAAAAATGAATATACATCATGCTGCATCTTTTCTTGGAATACCAAAGATAGCCCAGGGTAATGAATGCATCCAGGATGAATATATTTGGATTAGCAATGCAACAAAAATTGGCATGCAGATACCTCACAAATATAAGAATCAAAGCCAGAAAAGGAAAGAGTATGGGTGACAGCAACTGTTTCATGTCTTGTGTATGGAGGTTTGAAACACAGCATATTCTTTCAGAAAATGCAAGAAATACATGTGGCATCGTGGAAGGGTTAGCTTTTAAAGTAAATGTATAGCAATTAGATACATTAAATATGTTTTCACAGAGACTGCAATTAGCAAAATGTGTGTCGGACTGGAATGGTTTATTAATGTAGTTTGTTAGTAGGATGTTGAGAATGATTTAAATTGAATTAAATTAACACAAAAGTTTCTTAGTTAAACAGCATCTAGCTGCAGGGGCCAGCAATCATGATCAATTTCAATATAGCACAAAGTCACTTCTGCAGTATGTATTGAAAAAATTATGTATATTATAAATATTCAGGGAAGTTAACGCAGCAAGGTTTGGAAAAAAAAATAGGCTTAGATACTACACTATTTCATCACATTTTTCCTATTCAGGGAAAGAAAAAAAAAAGAGTTGCATTTTTGACCTTAAGATTTACAACTTACTCTCCCAGGTTGTTTAACATCTTTTCTACCTATTGCATATAGAGGATACAACAGCTGGAATAAGGAAACATTTTGATTGCTGCTACATCTACTAACAGTCACCCTTGTCATATTTTGCACAGTACATTAAGCAAAAACATAGCAGGCAGTTATTACAAGCCTGCTTTCCATTTCAGTGAACCTTTGTTAGGCAGGGGCAGGAGAGCAAGGAAGAGCAGAGGTGAAAAAACAGCAAAGGAAACAAAACCCCCAAACCAAAACAGAGCAATTACACTGTACCATGTTAGGAGCAGCAGTGAGGTTTTCAGAATCCCAATGTACTTGTTATGAAAGACATGATAAATGTAACATTAAAGCAAAAGAAAAGATAAATACTCTGAAAAAGTAATCAAAAAATATTGCTATCAAACCAGTAATCTGATCACAGGTATTGAACAGCAAAGGGGAGAGATTTCTTTCCCTGTCCCTTTGCCTTTTTCCCCCCTTCTAGTCCCCTCCTCCAGTCTATGAATAGCATTTCATAGATTTTGGCTGGTTTTGCCAGTAGTTTGGAGATGATGGAACCTGCTTTTTTTGAGAAAGTTTTGGCTGAAAAGCTGAAATTCACTCAGAGTCACATCACCTGCCATTGTCACACTTGCTTTCTTGACATCAGTGTTTTCCTCCTGACATGGTGCCAGTCTGGAAAGATGAGATGCAGACTATTGTCAAGGGCTGTTACAGCTGTGTGAGTTAGCAAAGGGATCTCAAGTTCAGCGAAATGGATTTGCAAAGGTGGGAGTAAACAAACACCTCCTTTTGCACAAAAGATATAGGTGATGTTGTGTCACTGTCATATTTTCTAAAAAATCCCTTCACCAGCATTTCTTCTCCTGGGAAGCTGAGAAGCCTCAGAGAAAAATGAAAACAATAATTTTCTGATTGCTTCACCTTTGTTTGCTGCTTTGGAATGAGGTTTGGGCATTGTTTACCGACTGGTCATTGTTTCATTGGTTTCATGTGAATTGTTTTGACTTAATGACCAATCACAGTCAGGCTCTGGAGAGTCACGAGTTTTTCATTAGTATCTTGTTAAGCCTTCTGTCTGTAGCCTTTCTCTATTCTTTAGTATAGCTCTAGTATAGCATTCTTTAATATCATATAGATCATAAAATAATAAATAACCCTTCTAAGAACATGGAGTCAGATTCATCATTTCCTCCCTGCCATGGAGGAACCTGAAAATACCACAATGTTGTGAAAGGGCTACTCCTGTGCAACAAGATGCCTGAGAAGTACTTTCTCACTCCACAAGAGACCAAATAAATATTTTAATTATTCTTAATGAAGTAACATGATTCTAAGTAATTTTTACCAAACTTAAAGGTCATAATTAATTTCCAGCAATTAAATCTTGTTGCAGATCTTTTGAAAGCTATAACTTCACTGAAGAAAAGAGCACTTAGCTGACACAGGAAAGCAGAAAAGCCAGTCCATAAGCCACTGAAAAATCCATTATTATATACCTTATTTTGGTTGTAGATAAAGATTGAGAGTTTAAGAAAAACTCCTGAAATTTTTAAAATAAACACATACATCTGTATCTGTATATATTTTTGTATTTGTTGCCATGTCCCATTCATATTCCATGTGAAAGAAAAAGTATTAAAAAGTAGGAATTGTGATTGCTTTCTAAGTACACAGGAGACAGCAAATCAAATCAATGGTCCTTATCTGGGCACACTACTGAAATCTCCAGGAACACACAGAATTTTCTGGCATGTCTTTGCATGAGAAGTCTAGTATCTTATTTGCACTCCCACAAAGATGAACAATTATAACACGTTCTTTAGCCAAATTTTACTCATTGATAAGAGTGTGTCTGGGGAGCCAGAGAAACCCATTCTTTCCTAGGTATAAAGACAAAATGTCATCCAGAGAAGACTGTCCACCTTCATCACAGAAAATGCTAGCAAATACCAGCATCATATTACTTATCAGTCTATTGTAATTCCAGGTAACAAATATATATTCATATTTATATGAATATATTCAGAATTTTCTTCAAATAAAGTCTAAAAGCAGTCAAAAAAAATGAGATGATGTAAATATCAGGTTCTATATGACAATGACATGTATGGTTTTTTTTTTTCACCTAAATATGGGTGAATGCATAAACAAAATCATTTTTGATCTCTTCTGTCATAAATAAGGTTTATCACTAGGAAAAATATGGGATTAATATTTAATTTAGGGAGGGAAAGGTAAAAAATTTAAACACATGGCTGTGAACATTGGACCACATACACCTGCATCAGCTTCACTAGAGAGATCTCTGAGCAGAAGAACAGAGCACACCACGTGTTTTACACTTGTCAGGCACTGAAACTTATTTAGGAATTTCTTCTGCAATAAGGATTAAAAAAAAAAAATATTCATCTTTCTATGCCATTCCAATTAATTTCATTAAGTGCTCCTTGTCATCTCGGTTCTGTCCAGGACAGGGTTAATTTTGCAGGAGCTGGCAGAGGGCCTGGCCAGGAGGTTATTCTGTACCACCTCATGTCCTTGCTGGGGGCAAAGGGAAGAGACAGAAAGGGTTTCTGTCTGATGGAGAACACATGGTGGAGGCAGACATCTGGTATTGTCTAGCACTGGGCTTTTTTGCTTTCTCTGTGAATGGTTTCCTTTTTTTATACCTCTTACATTTAATATTGTTGCTGTTACTGTTTGATCCAGCTCATTGCTGTTCCCAGTTTCTTGTCTCAGCCTGTGATCTCTGCCTTTTGTGCCTGCAGTTGGAGGGGTGAAAGGGGGTGGTATCTGGCTTTATTGGGAGTACTAAACGGGAAAATTCAATTTTTAAGCCACAGAACTGTTATTTATTTATTATTTTAAAGGAAATTTTGTCTTTAGCCAAATTGCAATACCAAAACTCATTTCTGTCTTAAATACTTGTTTTCACAAATCAAATAAAAAATAAGTCTCAATTATAGCAGACTTAAAATGGATTTTAGTGTCCATTTCATCAAATTTCTGGATGACATATTATGTAGTTCAACTAAATTACTTTTAGGGTTACTTCAACTCAATATGGAGATAATAATATCATGCAGACCTGATGCTGATAATTGCAGTGACAAAGCACAAAAATAATATTTTGTAATTATCACCAAAACCACTTAGGCCTTTGGATACATGTTCCTGAAACTCCATGCTCCTGTTTGATGACAGCCAGAGTGAACTGCTCAGTGCTATCAGAATATTATTTTCCCATTATCACCTGAGTGGTTTAATAGTCACAATTCAGAATTTACTTCAAAAAGGGTCTAAAAGCAGTCAAAAAAAAAATGGAGAAGATGTAAATATCAGGTTCTATATGACCAAGACATGTATGTTTGGTTTTTTTTTCACCTAAATACAACTTTGCTAATGTAACAAGATCTGTTTTCTAATCCTAAGAAAAATGTGTAAATCCCCCAGATTTTTGAGAAAAAAACTGATGATGAATAATGGGACAGGAATAGTTGTTCCTGTCAGTTTTTTCAGTTGTTTCCATTCTGGTTCTCTTTCACAACCTTTACCTTCACAGACTTCTGTACAATTGTATCAGAGAAAAATCAATAAATAATACTGAGAAGTGTCACTTTTTAGAAATGAACACTGATACTTCTTTAGGGTCTGTTACATAACGGTCTTCAGTGCTATAAATTTATGATTTAAAACCCAATGCAGGTTTTTTTTTTTTTTTTTCCCAAGGATAAGCTTTCAGATTTTTTTTTAAACTGTATTATCAAGGGAAGCTTGAATTACAAGCATCAATAAGTATGGTTGCAATGCTTTAAATATTAGAAAATTCAACTAGACTGGAGACGCAGAGTGAGCTCCTTATGCTTGGAATCTCATTCTGAATTAAAAAATCTCCCTTGGCTGTTAATACCCACAAGTCAATACGTTTCTGTGTTCGGCTAATTTCATGTGATGACAGCAAGCAGTCCCACACTGACAGGGGCTGACATCCAGCACAAGTAACACAGGAGCAACACTGGAGTTTCTGTCAGGAACAAAATACACATTTCCAGTTGAAGTCAGTACCTGCTAGCATGCCAGAGTGCCAGCAGCCAGCTCTGAGCACACTTGCTGCAGATTTTTAAGACTGTCACATCACTAAATCAAAGTTGCTCGCTGGTTGCCAAATGTTAGCTCATTAAGCTGAAGGAATTACTGAGTAGCCTCAGAAAAGAAAACAAGTTCAGAGAGAAGTATATGAATAAGGCAGTATCTGCTGACTTGCTCATATGGAGCCTGGTAATTCAGCAGTTGTTCCATTTGCTGTGCCTTGAACAAGGTTTTCAAGTTTAGAATATTCAAGAAAGCTTGAGATGTTGTTTTCTTACCTAGTGCTGATCCTCCTAAAAGCAAGGGCCTTCAATATTGACAATGAGGTAAAATTTTTTTTCCAAGTAAAAACTGTATCTAAACTTGCTCCTGGAAAAAAAAAAATCCACATAAACAATAAGAACTGAGTTGTCAATCAGCTTAGAGAAGATTTCTGATGCACTATGACCAACAGTGAAGTGATTTCAGGTGCGATGCCTAAAACTGCCATATTGGTATATTGCTTTGGGAATTTCTGATTAGCTTCACTTCCTGATTTATCATGCAGAGAAAAGGATTATTTCTGAAAACCCTCAAAACACAGCCTAATACTGGCAGAGATGTGGAACCCCAGGAAAGTGGGAACACAGGCAGTGAGGAGTGAGGAATAAACGGGTCAGTGGAAGTGCAGAACGGGTACCTGCTTGCTGCTGTTCTTTCCTTTTCTTCAACAACAGGAAAAAAAAAAGCTATTTCTCTGCTAAAACTGCAGCAAAAAAATATACTATAACATCAATTTATTTTATTGAGTGTACAAGTAGTCAACATTAAGCAGATTTATGGTTTTAAAATCAGTTTTATTTTGTGCGTCTGAGGAAATTTCTCTCTCCTAGATAAAGCAGCACTTCAGCTACACAAGGAGCATATATGGGAACTGCTTTATAGGAACCATTTGGCACATGCTCTGCCTTTAGATTTGTGAAAGTGAAATCACATTTGATGGCACTACAGCTGTAATTTAAATCAGCTCTTGGCCTGTGTTCTGAAAACAGGTGCAGCATACCATGGCAGGGGGAAAACACCACCTGACATTTCCAATGTTAGGATATAAATGTAGGGTATCACATTAATAGCAATCAGCTTCTCTGAACTGAGCTGAAGAGAGGGGAATTGCCAGGCTGGTAGAGCTTGGTGAGAGCCTGAGGTGAAGGCTGCAGTGGGGTGTCACTGTCACATTTTCTGAAAAATCCCCTTGCCCAGGATTCTTATCCTGGGAAGCTGAAGCCTCAGAGAAAAAGGAAAAACAATTTATCTCATTTTTCTCTCCTGTGTTTTGCTGCTCTGGGATGTGTGGCTGGAGATTGTTTATCCAACATGTGAATTATTTTTACTTGATGACCAATCTCGGTCAGGCAGTGCCGAGGCTCTGAGGAGTCACGAGTTTTCATTACCATTCCTTGTAACCTTCTATAAGTATCCTTTCTCTATTATTTAGTGGAGTTTAGTGCAGCATTCTTTAATATAATATAACACCATAAAATAATAAATTAGCCTTCTAAGAACATGGAGTCAGATTCTCAATTCCTCCATTGTCCTGGGACCCCAGCAAATACTACAGTGGGGAGTGCTAGGGAAGAAGGCAGCCAGGGGATTCATTTTTGAGGGCCTGTTTACAGATTGTGAATGCAGTTAAAAAGTTAATTCTGTGACTTATTTCCATTGCATCCAGAAGGTGGTTCTGGCTCTCATATAATTGGCTTTATAATGAGTGGTTTTGGAATGTGACGTTAATTGATGACATCTAGTCACAACACTTTTAAAAGAAACCGCTCTGATTAGGCAAGGTCTTAAAGTTTTTCTTTTTGTCTTCATGAAGATGAGATAAATTTTTTTCATTTAGACCAGCCTCGGTCTAAATAAACCTGCAAAGAAGATGACCCAGGGAGCAGGCTCTCTTCAGCTTTACCAGACAGATTCCAAGTGGGATTTGCAGGAAGGACTGCAGGAAGGTAGCTCCATCTACAGACAGAGGTTAATGTGATCACAGCTTCCCTGTAGCTCAGTTGCAAAGCCAGGTGATTTCAGCCAGGCTCTCTAACTATACCAAACTGTAATCCAAGTCTCACAAAAAGAGCATTAAAAAAGAATTAACCAAAGATTTTTGATGTATCTGTTAACTGAGTTTTCATTTCCCTCCTTTCATCCCATTTATTTCCTTAACGTCTGGGATACTTCAGAAACAGCCAGTCACACTGGATTTATAAACAGCCAGTCCAAACAAATTGTCGCAGGAGCAGACCACAGCTGGAATAGCTGTACTGGGGGAAACAAAATAGTTTAAAACACTGACACTTGCCAGCCCAGAAATGCAGCGTGTCATCATCTCAGCTGAGATTGTGTCTGTCAATCTGTGGAGTTCGATTCCTACTTAAGCACGTGATAAGTCCTTTCTAAATGTCTCAGCCATCTGCAGAACCTCTTCAGGTCTGATTTGCCAGCTGTCTAAACCTTTGTCTGTGCTTGTAGATTTTCTGTCTGTCCAAATCAGCCCTGACTAGTCACTCTGCTAAGCTCCTCCTCTGTGAGAGCTCAGACACCCTTAAATGAAAGTAAAATGTGCATTTCTCACGGGACTGATTGCCCTCTGAGCTTCTCTTGAGCACATGCAGGTTCTCCAGGTATTTCTCCCCTGGAAGGTGATACACCACCATGTTGTCTGAAGCTGAGTGGGGAACAGGCTTGGCTGAATTTAAACTGGGAGAGCTCGGGAGTTGGTGTTTGGTTCTCATGCTGACAGATTTGTCTTGGACCCTGTGGAAATGAACTACCTGAGATAACAGGTCTTATCTTAATTGTTTGTCAGAGAGTTCTGGCAGAAGCATCTTCACCAAAGAAAATATTTCAAAATTTTTTGCGATCAATTCTGAAATGTTTTTCAATTGCAGATTTTAAACGTGAGAAAAAAATGATTATAATATTTCCAATTAGGAGGTGTCACCATGATACTTTCTCAAAAGTCCCTTCGCCAGGATTTTTCTCCTGAGAAGCCTCAGTAAAAAAATGTAAACAATAATTATCTGATCACTTCTCCCTCTACTTTGCTGCTTTGGAATGTGGCAGGGGCATCTTTGATTGGTTCCATGTGAACTGTTTTTACTTTATGACCAATCCCTGTCCAGCTGTGTCGGACTCTCTGAGTCAGTCACAGGTTTTTATTATTCATTCTTGTCTAGCCTTCTGAGGTCTCCTTTCTCTTTCTTTAGTATCGTTTTAGTATATAATTTCTTTTAATATAATATAATATAATATCAAAATATTATAAATAAATATAATAATATAATAAATTAATATATTGGCATACATAATAATATATACATAATATTATATATATGCAATTATATATAATAGTATATATTAATATATATAATAAATTAATATAATATCAACAATATAATAAATCAGCCTTCTGAGAACTTGGAGTCAGATTTTTATCTCCCACCTCGTCCTGGGGATCCCAACAACACCACAAAAATGAGGTCCTTCTGCAGAGAAACAATCAATTCTGCCCTCCTGACAGCAAGCTCTGTGGCAGGGCTATGACATAGCCTAAACCACAGTTCAGTTTTGATTTAGAGATCAAATCAGTCATTGTAGTGTATCCAACACATGTCAATGACAACTGTTCAACTGATGACTCAGCAGACTCATTATTTTCAGATCTATTGTGAGATGAACCTGGAAATATCACACTTCTAGTAGTGATGGTATATTTTATATATCTCTTCTACATAAAACATAAGCATACTTTCCCAAGGCAGTCAAAAACTGATTATGTTTATTTTGAAAATATTCAGATCACCTATATATTTGCATTCAAGCAAATTAGTTTAGTAACAGAAATAGTTGCTGAAATAAATGAATTCAATGTGGCAAATTTGCAGAGTGAGCATTTGAAATTATACATGTCAACACCAGGAAACAGAATCTAACAGCAATGCTCACCCAGTCATGATAAGAACATTTGTACATGCAATCTAAAAGCCTAGAACACGAACATTCCCAGTGAATGCCTTGGCAGTTTGCTGCTAATCAATAAATTTCTGCAATACTTGAATTTTAAACTCAGAAAATCACAGAGCACGAGCAGCTTTGAACACGCACAAAAACAGCCAAATGCGCAGAGAATACAGAGGCACTCACCCAACTCCTCAGAAACAATGCTTTTCATGCACTCCTGTCCACCACTGTTTTCTGGATACACAAATTAACACCTCTTTCACTTTGCCCTGATGAATTCCCCTGCCCTAACAGCAGATTCAAACCACCTGCATGGCACCCTGTCCCTCTGTGCTCACCAGGAAGAGCAGCTGAGAGGCTGCCACCAGTTCACAATGGCCAGGCATTTTGGCAATTGGATGAAACACTGCAAGAGCCATGAAAGTGGCCCAATGTTATTGGCTGGTGATAACTTTCTTTTCAGAGATTGATTCTTCTTTTTCATTGTACTCCTGGCTGAGTGCAGGTGTGCAGAATAATAGCCCTTGGCCACAAAGAAGATGAAAGTCAATTACAGCTGGAGATGAGAAAGAAAGTTCATTTTTAGCCCGTGTTAGCTGTTGCCCCTGTGAACACAACGACATGCTTTTGTCACACAAGAGCAAAGAAAGTCAAGGTGCAATCTTTGCTCTTTAACCCCCTTTCTCCTTCATGCAGTATAGAAAGTATAACATTTTTTAATATATCTATATGTCTTAGGTGCATGTCAAGTTGTCTGCCTTAGAAGCAACTCAAAAACATTATTTTGTACCACAGAGCACAGTTTTGGCAGAGTGGGTTTTCAGTAGGCCTGGATACAGATTTGAATTCTATTTAAACATATTGACATTCCTGGTCAAAGATTTTTTATCAACTTTATCCATGTGAGGGGAGAAAAAAAAAAAACAAACCAAACCCAAACCCAAAGATACTGGAAAATTAAAGGTTTCCTAGAATCTCCCTTCCTTTCTCCAAGCTTTCAAAATTAAAAGGAAAAAGAGAGAAGGAAAATCTCCCTGCCTACATGACTCTGATAATGTACCTAAAATTTGCCCCTTTTTTATCATGTCAATAGACAGTAAAATTAATCATTTAAAAAGTTGAAATAGCATTTTATTTTCACTCCTGAATGGAATAATGAGATGCCTACTTGCTTATGGAAGTTCTCACAGCAAAATGTTTTAAATTCCCTCTTATAACAGTGTTTTTGTGTAGTAATACACCAATGTGATACATAGTGCATGTTAACTTAATAGTCAAATAAATCACATTATTTGTATTACAGACTGAATTATTAATCTCCTACCCACATGCTTTCCTATTCCATCAGGCAATTCAATAAGAAAATGCAGCAAATAGGCAAGTTTTTCCCCAAGACAAAATAATTTGCTGTAATTACTAGTTTTTGGTTTTTTTTTTTTTTTGCCCATTGCTTTCCCACTTATTTAAGTAGTAAGCACTCTGGTCCAAACTTCACTATTTCCCACAGGAAGTATTCATATTATACCTAAATTTGGAATAAAATATATTGTGAGGTAAGGACCTATTTTCCTGTATTTTATTAATTTCAGAAGAAGAAATTATCCCAGAGAAATTAGGTTTTTAATTAAAAGTAGCGCTGCAAAATCATGAAAATTATTAGAAGTGTTTCTCTGCCTTTCCTTTTAACCTGGTAACAGTAATCTGTTCCTGAGGATACATGTAATGACCCAAAACTCTACTCAGAAATGCTGGAAATCAGCAACACAACCCCAGTGTGGGAGGACACAAGCCACTGAAACCAGCTACAGCAAACAAATAACACACAGGGGGAAACAAGTAACCTGTGCTGTGAGAAATACATTTTTATTTGGCTTTGTTTGCTTAAAAATTAAGTTATGTCAATAATACACAGCTTTTTTGTGCCTGTATGCAGACGCAGAGATGAACACATGAATGCACTCCCAGTTGTATGCCATCCCTTTTTTTTCTCTCCTGCAATGGAAATGGTCAGGTGAGTATCACTCAAGTGAACTTTTTCTCGTTTGTTTAAAGAGATTTTGAGAATCCTTATTCAGCACTGGAGCTACCTGGAGCTCCAGCTCTGCACCAGGGGCTGCCAGAAGAGGGAAATTCTAAGTTATGCAGGGCAGGTGTGATGCTGAATGGCTCTGCATGGCTCATTCTACCCCGTGCACTATCATTCCCACACTTTTGATGGGAAAAGGATGTGACAAACATATGCAGGAAAGGTCTTCAGATCCTCCCACAGCCTTGGTACCTTGTTGGTTTTGATTCAGGGAACTCATCAATAGGGAATAAAGTGAAATTGTACTTAAACAACTCATCATCTAGTGAGACACTATTATAAATATAGATGGCAAAAAGTGGGAGATCAAAGTGTAAGGCCCCCCAAAAAAAACCACTCAGTGTAACTTTTAAAAGGGTTTTACAGCTGTTCATGTACTCCAAGCTGGATGCATTGGAGAAACCCTGACAAGATGTTCTCAAGAGGTCAAGGCAACAGAAAAGGCTTGACTAGAAACACTAGAGAATCAAAGAACTTTGGCAAAATGTTTAGAGCAGCATTCAGTTGACATGAAACACTTCCCAAAGTATTAATTAATCCATTCAACTTCCCAATATCTAAGCCCATTCTATTTTAAGTAAAATGTCTTGAGACATCAATCTTTCCAGTCTCTCACAAAAAGACAATTTAAACATCCTTTATAAGGTCTCCTGGTACTGGTCATATTTGTATATACATGTATGTGTGCACATGGAAATACCCCAATACTGATCCAGAAAATTTGTGGGAGATAATCCAAATGAAAAGGAAAAAAAAAAAACAATTTAGTACATGGAAGCAGAGACTAAGTCAAAAAAAAAGAAACATCCAAGGAAATTTAGTAAGGGTGACCCACTTCTCTGAGGAAAAGCCTGAAAAGCTCAAAAGCAGACCACACTACAATAACATCTGATGACAAGAAACCTTCAGCTGACTGGATGGCCACTCACACTGAGGTGCCCTTTAAAATGAAGAAATTCTCTGTAGAGTAGGTATGCTCCTACACTGAGGAACTCCTGGAAAAAAAAAATGATAACAGCATCCAAAGATGAAATTCATAATTACAGACATATCACAGAAAGAGAACAACATGTCTCTGCAGAGCCATCCCCTGAGAAATACTCCTTGTTTGATTGTTTTCCATGTCCTGAGCTTTAGAGAACACTAAAAATCTATACTTTCCTTGAGAAAGTGAAAGTGCTCGTTACAAAACACAAGATGACATTTTTTCTGCACTACATCCCCAAACCTGGCAGGTGCATCCCATAGGGGAGGTGCTGGGATGGGCCGGAGGCTGTTTGCTCCTACAGCTTCCCAATAACAACTACATCCCCTTGGCTCCAGAAATCCACTCCTATGCAGGATATTTCTGAAATTCCTTCATGGAAGGCAATACAGCCATGCTGGAGGCCTCCCTCCACTGCTATTTTCTTCTAGAAAGTTTGTGTGATACCATGTCACAGACATATTTTATGAAAAATCCTTTTGCTAGGATTTTTCTCCTGAGAAGTTGAGAGGCCTCAGAAAAGAAATGTAAACAATGATTATCTGCTGTTGTGGAATGCAACAGGTGCCTCTTTGATTGGTCTCATGTGGTTGTTTTTTATTACAGCCAATCACAATCCAGCTGTCTCAGACTCTCTGGTCAGTCACAAGATTTTATTATCATTCCTTTCTATTCTTTGCTAGCCTTCTGATGAAATCTTTTCTTTTATTCTTTTTGTATAGTTTTAATATATCATTTTCTTTTAATATAATATATATAATAAAATAATAAATCAGCCTTCTGAAACATGGAGTCAAGATTCTCGTCTCTTGCCTCATCCTGGGACCCCTGCAAATGCCACCACAATACCAGAGGGTTGCTAAAGGAAATCCTCAAGCTGCAAAGTCAATTATTGATGTAAATTAATGTCTAGACTGAGCTGATGCTTTTTCCCCCATGTTTGGTATATGCTGTGGTATATTTTCAACCCACCGGCTCAGCTGCAGTTTTGACCTGGGAGCTATGTCTGCCTTCTCTTGTTCACATCTGATAACCCTTATGAGAGCAGGTTAATAATTCACAGAAAAACTTGGGTCATCCTTTCCTTTGAGTAATACAAGTAATTTTTGACAGCTCTGAGAAATGCTTATCTTTCCTAATAATTTTAAAGACCTAATTTTTTTTATTAGTATTCCTTTAAAGGAAGTCAGTCCAAGACTCTTTCCCTTGATGTTTTCTCCTGCAAGTGGGATAGTATTTTCAAAGCTATAAAAATGGAATTTCAAGGGAAAGGCTTTTTTATGTCTCCTTTGATAACTGCATATTTCATGATAATAGGAAATTATCAATTTTTATTCAAGGAAAGGAGGAGCAAAAACTCTCAAGAAAGTACAGAGAACATGGAATACCTTACTTTCCTTTCTCCAACACATTTGGCATTTTGGATGTTGCAGTCATTGTCATGATTTCTGTGTTTGTGAGCAAGTAGGTTTATGGGGAAATCAGGACAGAGGCACAGATCCCTTCTCTGTGCTCTCCCTAGTTCTGCAGCATGAGAGTAGCCAACACTGTGGCTCATTGCACACAATATTTTTGAATATTTTTGCACTTTACCCCAGTAGTGGCATGCATAAAATGTGAACATGATTGCTATATGGAAATATATCTTACCAGAGAAGACCCAACATGCTTTTGTAAAAAATATTTTTTTAACTATTTTGTACAGTCTTAACATGTGCAGAGCTGTATTATTTCTCTCTCCTGAAGTTTCCTATTGAATTCATATGTTAATTGCATAGGGTGTACCCTAGAAAGCCTGGGAATCATATGGAAAAGCTCTTACCAAAATTTGGTAAATTTTGGCCTTGTGCAACAGTCACCAAGGGTTTAGGCACTTTTCCTATCAGGCATAGTAGAACATAACATTGCAGAACCGATGGTTGTAGATGTAAAAAAAAGGGTTTTGGTAAGAGTATTACCTTTTTACAGGTTGATTTTCTTGTTCATAACAAATTAACAAAGTTATTTAAAACTTTGTTCGTATTATGAACTGAATCTGTTCCAATGAACAAAATAGTTAAAATGTAACTATTGTAGATTCATGACTTTGTGGGAAATAGATCTATCTAAAGTGGAAAGATATAAATCCAAAGAAGTAAATTAAGGTTTTAGAGATGCTTTTGAAAATTTCCACATCCCATCCAATGTTGAAAACTTGCTATTGTCAAACTGCAGTCTGAAAGGACTCCTTGCCTATTAGGCTGTTCTCAAATCATATTGATATTACCATTACAACCTGTTAGAAACAAACAGTAGTGTCTGTGTTTTCCTTTTACTAACCCCCTCCTAAAAATGAGATTCTCTTCTAGTGAATAATTAGACACATTTTGAATCTCCAAGGAGTTCTACATGCAGTTTTCCTACTTCTTGAAATGAAAGCTACAATCTAAGCACCAAAGCAATTTGAGCTTCAGACTCTTTCTTGGACATAAATTCTAAAACATTCTTCAACAAAAACCTGCTAATCTGCTTGCAATTTCCCATTAGTTTCTTATTGTTGCTTTCAATACGTGAAAGTCACAGTGGAGGCTCCATAAAAATCAGATTTATCCAAGTTTAACAAGCCCCCTTGCAAGTAATTTCTCAGATATTTATTGTCTAGTTGTCTTGGAAATCATGTAGGAAAGAAAACAAAAAACATCTCTAGACTCATGTTCTTGCAGCAGCAGAAACAAAGGCAAAACAGCAATTCAGAGTGAAGTTTGCAGATCTCTCCTTTATGCTTCTAGTTCTTTTGATCTCTTTGAGCAGATGTTGAGGAATTATCCTGCAGCAGCTGAGCATCTCAGCTTGATATGCATGACTTAAAATATTTTGTCAATATATTAATGGCTTAATATTTGTGCCTGCTTCATGGATATAAAACTATGTGAAATTACGTTAAAAATAATTAGGAACCATACTAATGCTCACCTAATATGCAGTATAAGCTGGTTTTCTTCTCAAGGCCTATACACTTTCTTAGTTTCCTTTTTGTTGGCAAATAATTGCTATTTGCAACTTCTGTCTTTATTTTTGATTAAAATTTCTCTAGGGAGCAGACTTCATTGTCTATGCTTGTTTTTACTTTAACACAACCAACGGAACAAACAAAAAGTTATGTAAACGTGAAAAGTGAAGGTTTATGCTTGTTTTTTTCTTCCTTCTGAAAGAAATTCTCAATTTTGTAAATACCCAGCTCTGGTTCTGGCAGAGTTAGAATCACTTTGATTTCCAGGTGCAAACAGCCCCTACTCCACAAAGCAGCCTATAGGTCCCCACTGTGCCACAAAATAGTGCCTGCTTCCCAGGCAGATTTTTAATTACTGTTCTCCTGAATGACACACAGAGGGATGTGTGCCTTGTTGCCAGTATGCTTCTCCAGTGGAGACAGCCTCAGGAGATGTTAAGGGTATCAATGCTTTGGTTTCCTTTGGTGCACAGGAACCTTTGATGGTTAAATGTCCCAATAAGATCAAAATATTTTTAAAATTAATTTCATATTGTTTGCTTCAATTATCCTACCTCTTTCCATGACTATGGTACAGAAAACTTTTTCTCTCTGGTTTTATTCATAATGTTCTAATTCCACTGTGGTCTTATTCAGTTTTCATAAGGCCTGGCTGTTGCTCCCCCATTAGAAAAATTGATAATGTCAAAGTGCAGGACTCACCATGAACAATGACAGAGTACCGGGTGTTTTTAGGTCAGGGTCAGATCTCTTCTCACTCCTTTGCCTTTAGAGAATGTGATTGTCATGACACAAATTGATTTTATAGCAATGATCTGGAAAAAAAAAAAAAAACAACAACAAAAAACAGAGAAAATAAGTAATATTTCTAATGTTATACAGGAAGTATCCATAGGGTAGTGCTGAGATCTCCCAAGTCCCAGCCAATGACTTGATCTCCTGTTCATTCCTCATCGCTGGAGGGTGGCTTGGAAAAGAGCTCAGCTAAGAAAATGCTGAAGTCTTTTGAAAAGAAAACAGCTGGATTCAGAGCTAAGAATTATAACCTCCCATTCCATTTCATGCAAAAAAAACCATACCAAAACCATTCTTCTTTGTGAAGATAAACACGATGACTGTAAAACCTTTGGTGTTTTTCTTACCTGAAATATTTACAAGCTGTAACTGCTGAATACCTGAAGACTGCAAATGATGCCCCCTCAGTCTCCAGGCAACTGCCACACATCAGATGCATTTGCAGTGAGTTTTTTTTGCACAGCTTTGTCACATTCCAATGAATGCATTATAATTACTGCCATCAGCACCACGACTGCACTGAAAATGAAGCCAAATGTGATTTTGATCAGAGCTATCTCTCTGAAGGTGGGAAGAGTTTAATGAATTTAACCTTTTCTCGCTTAAGATAATATTTAATCACTGGGGTCAATGTGAGAAAATGATTTTGAAAAAATGATGTTTAAAATAGTCTAAATTGCTTGGGTTTGGGCATGAAATCAAGTGATTGATGCTAGAGAAACATGCTTTCATATATAGGGATCTTTATTTAGTTTTTCATACCTCTTTAAAAGCAAATAATATTGTGAATGTCTGAAAAGTAATGAACAACACTTCAGCCTTATTAGCAGGTGTTTATTTGATTTTCCAACAAGTTAAGTTTTCAGTTGTAATAACACATAAGTGCTCAGAATTTAGAGATTCAGAAAGTGGTTTAAAGCATGTGATTTAGGATCTCACAAGCTTGGTCAGGAAACCTTTGTATCACAAAGTGAAACATAAATAGGCTCTGCTAATAATTACAAATTCAACATTAGTTTATTAGAACACATAACATATTCAGTAGTGCCATTCTAATTTGTCTGTCATTTCGCTAAAATACAACATGGTAAAAAGAAAATATTTTTTTGTCATGCTATTGTTAAGCAAACACCCAGCTGTCTTGTCAGCCAATAACTTAATTATTACATTACTATTACATTTCAATTAGTTTTAGGTGGAAATTTTTTAAGAAAAAAATTATTTGAAAGAGAGATGATTTTTTGACTTGTGATAAGTGTGTATGAAGAATGTGGAAGCATGCTTCCTTCCATATGTGCATGCATTTTAAATATTTTTTTTTCAGTTATAGTCCATTATTATTATCATTCTGGAATCACATCCATTACCACTATTTCTCTGCGTTTCCCCTGACTCAAGTTTAACAAACAATCACTATCACTGGCTTCCCAAAATACAGAATACAAAAATCTATTATATGAAAATGCAAACCCAAGTCTAATTATTATTAGATAGCATGTGGTCATTTCCAACAACTTTTTACAGTTTCTGTACTTCAGGAAAAGGCTGAAGTATTTTATTTTTCAGAAATTAATTTGCTTTCATACCACATTCCTGAAATTTCACAAGCCTGCATGTCACAACCATTCTTCTATAAAAACAATATGAAGTGGATTCCAAATACATCTAAGCCTTGAACTTTTGATTGTATTTTTCTTGGTTTCCAAACATAAATTTATTTCACAGTACATTACTTTCTATTACACAGTTTTGTACTTCATCATTAATGTCCCTTCATTGTTTCAGTAAGCAGAACTAAATAAAGTGCTGGATGTTTGGCTCCATACCTCAGTAATCTCACCATGTGTCAGACAGCTGAAGAACAATCAAATAAATGACTGCATCACACCATTGTTTTAATTTAAAAATTAAATTGGAGGGTTTTTTTTTTTCCTTGAACTATAATGTATTTATGTCTGTAAATTGATTAATGAATTGCCATCTTTATCATGCAATACCCAAATCTACAGCTTATTAAGTAATGTGTTTCTTGTACAAATTAACTACCTCATACAGACTAAATACATCACATTCCATGCTTAAGAGAAGAAGCTGCTGCCAGGAAATCTTTATCATTAGCTCTTTTGGAGCTAATGTAAGAGGACATTTCAAAGAAGCAACTCTTCAAAATGCAGCTGAGCATCCTGCATGTGCATCCTGTTCTGATGAATGTGGACCCCTTCAGTTGTTGTGCATTATTGTTATATATCACATTGCACCAGTTCATGGAGAGATTTACATTTCCTTTACTTTTTTTTTTAACTGAATATATAATCTCTCAACACAATTTGAAATAATGAAAAATTGATTTACAGTGTATGAAAAATATATGCGCGCTCAGAGTCAGCTTCTAATTAATTCCGTCACTCGGTCTAAGTAATGTCAGTTCATAAATGTAACTTCTCTCCATGTGTGCAGAAGATGTGAGAATAGTGACCTGGCTACGTGGGCACTCATTTTAAAGGCTTGAGAAAACATGCTCTGCCCTCAAGAAAGAAGAGGTCACCATGCTGTCAAGTCCACACTGGGTCCCTTTCTGCTTTTCCAGTGAATTCTGCTCTTTGTTGGCCTCAGTTCCAGCTGGCCAACCTCAGCAGATGGCAACCTGAGTGCCATTGCCTACCACTCCTTCTCCAACAAGTCCATAAAGTCATTAGAGAGGCACCAGGGACACACCAGTGAGTGGATTATGTGGTTCCTGGGGTAAGCCTGTTCAAGTCAGCAATTTATAATTCAAATTTCCAAGTCGTTGATCACTCCTCATAATTTTTAAAGCAACCTTTTGGCAGTCTGGTAAGCTTTGGTAAGAAGTGATTGAAACATTAAGGTTCTTGTCTCCAAAAATCCTGCTTCTGACTATAAAGCCGTGGATTCCCAATTTTGTCATCTAAAGATTGTGTCCACAACCAGTTGCAAACATGTTTCCTGTGTCAGTCAGCCAAGTTTGCACATTGCCTCAGAAATGTTTGCTGACCAACACGACAAAGCATTTCATTCACAGGCATGTGTATAAAAATATTCCTCTGAAGGTGACTCAACACTGGTGTGCTGTACACAGAAATCATGGGATTACTTTGGTTAGAAAAGACCTCTAAGGTCACCGAGTCCAACCACTAACCTGATACTGCCAGGTCCATCACTAAACCGTGTACTGAAGCACCATATTTTCATGTGCTTTGAACACTTCCAGGGACACTGATTCCTCTAGTTCCCTGGGCAGACTGTTCCAGTGCTTGACCACCCTTTCTGTGAAGAACTTTTCCTAATATATAAACTAAACCTTCCCTTATTATGACAATTTGGGGAATTCAATAAATACACACACATCTTTGGGTTTTCTATATTTAGCTACAAAGCTAAACTATGAGGTAAGAATATTTATTTTTTAGAAGACCCTCTACATGTTCCTCATCTGCTGCTGTTGAGCATAATAGAAGTGGTTGTGGCAGGGGGCACTTGCCTGATTCCAGTGCTATAACTCAAAGTTGCTCAAAGAGCATGCTAAACTTTTAAACAGGGGTTTGCATTAGACATTTCTCAAACACAAAACACATTTTTTTAAATTATAAAATATTTCTAACAGTTCTGTTAAAGTCTGGCCAAGAAAAGAGATGGTACAATTCTTTACATCTATAATTCTCAAAGTAAAGAAAACACCAGATATCTTTGGAAACAAATATGAAAAACTTAAAACTGACTGCTGTGGTACTGAAGGGACAAGCCAAAAAGGACAATAGTGTTGTACAAGAGAGCAGGTTCCTCACATCCTGGGAAAAAGTATCCATTACATGATGTACTTAAAGGAACAGCTGAAAGGTGACTTTGTATGTGCACTCAGTCTGAAAACAGAGCTAGATATTGTATGTTAATCAGCAAAAAAAAAAAAAAGAGTTTTTCCAACTTAACAGCTCATAAAGTTTTAATTTGCTACCTAAGAGACCACCAGCAGACAGATATTTCTGCATAATGTAAAACGAAGCACCTGTGTCTTAAATTCACCAAAGAAAATAGAGTAAAATTTTATAAAAAAATATTTTTAGTCAGTTTTCACACTGTATATCATGCAGTCCATATCTTGAACACCACAGAGCCACTGACATAGAAAGCAGCATTTTTGAACACCTGTCTTGAAATGTTTAGAATTGTGCCATTCAGAATTAGCATCTGCAGAGCACATTCCTATATCATTAACCAGCTCTTATGTTAATATGCCAGTAAAGTTTGAAGCGGAAATGGTAAATTATAGGTCCTTTCAGTTGTACTTAAATTACTTTTCACAACAGTAAACAAACTAAACACCAAAAAATTTTCATACAGCTGTTCTTTCAGAAAATGTGAATGAGTAGTACCTGTGGCTATAAAAGGAATCAGTGGAGCCTCATCCCTGACAGAAAAGGCCTGTTCACAGGTAGGATATTCTTTCAGGTTAACAGCCATACTACAGAAGGAGAAAGCATTATCTGGGGAAAGCCTGGAGGAACATATTTTTTTTTTTTTTTACAATTTGTATGAGAACATACGTAAAAAATTTTTAAAAATGCACATTATTTTAAACTTACTGTGTTTTTATGGTGAGCTCTGCTGAGCAAGGCAGCAAATTAAAATAAAACATGCATTCAGCAAACTCTCCTGCTTCAGTCTTTACTGTTGCTCACATTAGTGTTACATCAGGTTAGAATCTGCAGGTTGATGTGCTGTGCTTGTATAACAAGATGGTCTTCTAAATAACATTTTCATTGGCTCAGAGGAAGAAAACATGATGAATTTTTAGCCACAGCACATATCTCACTATGTTGCAAAGAGGGAGCTCTGAACTTGCTCTGGCAGCATTTCAGTTTGCCAAATGTACAACAGTTCATCCTCACAGGCTGTAAGGTTTTATCATTTTAGAAAGTCACAGTGAAATTGAACCCCATCAACTGTAGTTTTATTTTGGGCACTGAATATTTATTATTTTAGTCTTATCACTTATTTTAGGCTTGGCAAGTCAGACAAAGTCTCAGGATGTTGAGAATTTTCTTCATTCACAAAATGTAATTCTTTGAGCAGCTCCCTCTTGCAATGAGAAAATAAAGCTAGGGATAAGACAATTCCCAGTATTGAGGGGAGCTTTTAGGAGAATATAGATGCTTCTTTGAAAATTAATTGCTTAAAAAGCTAGATTTTGTAATGCTTGAAAGAGGTGGATATATCCAAGCTATCATTGCTCGCATAAGTTCTGCCTATCACTTAAAAAAATCATTGCTGAATTTCAGAGAAAGGAGCAACTCTGTTTTGCAAAATCAATTCAAGACAAAGTCCAATATATAGGATCTTCAGATTTGACTCTCAGAAAACCTCTTTGAAATATTTCCCTGTCTGCCCTTTGAGCCAAATGATGTTGATCCAAAGGCACAAAGAATAGTTCAGTAATTAGCGAATGCAGTTGCTCCATCAATGGGTCACACTGAATGGATGATAGCAGAAGAGATAAAGCAGAAAATCAGTCTGTGTGTCTAAGGTCCTTGCATTACCACTGCACCTTAGATGTTTTATAGTACAACATGAAAAGGAAAGAATACCCACTAATGATACTTAATTGGCTGCTCAGTGTCTTCTCTCATTTTCTGTCTTAACTTTCAACGGATTATTGACTGGTTGAATCACAGAAATTGCTTCCTCTTCATTTCTTACTAATAAACTTTGATACTTTGATGTATTTTATCTTTGAAACTGTTTTATTGCATTTTGGTGGTGGGTTGTTTTTCAGTTTTGGTGGGGTTTTTTGTTGTTGTTGTTGGGTTTTCTTGTCTTTTGGCTTTGTTGCTTGGTTTTGTTTTGTTTTGTTTTGTTTTAATTCCAAATACCTAATAGCAAAACCAATGCTTTTCAGTGAAACTACATGAAAACAGGAAGTATAAATGCTGTGCAATTTTATGCAAACAGCACATTAAACAAACTTTCCTGTGATTCCAACTGTGTATCTTAAGTATATTTAACATATGATTGTGAATATCAAGAAGATTCCAATTAGTTTCTGCAATCATAATTATTCTTAAGGGACTATGCAGCATTATTCTACCTGGGAAAATAAGAATATAATAGTAAGCTAATAGAAAAGAAACGACTTTTTTTTTTTTTTTTTCTGTCACTATCAAACAGCAAGAAGCAGTAAAATACACTTCTGATTTATTTTCACATATTCTTGACCCAGAGGTACTGGTAGCTGTACTAGTAGTAGGTTTGTTGCAGTGACTTGTAAACTTCTGAAATTCTTCTGTCTGTGCATGATTCATGCAAAACAAACTCTTCAAAGGCAAACAGCTAGGTCTCACAGCAGTGTCGCTTCCTGCTTGCTTTAAAAGCTGATAATTCATTTTTATTCCAGTACTTCCTGACTTTCTCTCTGAAAATATGCTAGGTGGCACATCCATCTCTCATGGACACGTTCCTGCCTGCCTTTGTGGAGCACAGGAGCACTTGTGCAGTTGTGGTGGTCAGTGCTGTCCAGCATCTGCCCAGCCCACACCACTGCTGGCCTCTCCCCAGTGGGACAGGGGAAGAACTGGAAGTGTAAAAACAAATAAAACTCATAGGTCAATATGAAAGACAGTTTAGTGAGTGAAGGAGATGGAATAAATTGATGCAAAGGCAGCCATTTACCACGTCCCACGAGCAGAACAGCACCCAAGCAGTTTCTAAGAACCAGCAGCTCTGCACAGTTCTTTGCTGATCATAACGTGATCTGGCATGGAACATCCCTTTGGCCAATTCAGGATAGCTGTCCTGGCACTGCCCCAGCTCAGTTTCCTGCCCAACCCAAGCTACAAGCTGGAGGGGACAGAGCAAGACTAAAAGAAATATTTGATACAGTGCAAGCACGATTTGGCAGAAGTCAAAACACTGATGTGTTACCAGCACTGCTCCACACAAATGAGCAGCCTGGTCTAGGGGAAGGAGCTGCTGCCCATGGCAGAAGGATTGGGCAGAAGGATTGGAACTGGGTGGTCTTCCAACCAAAACCACACCAACCCAAACCATTCTGTGATTCTACAAAAGCCAAAACACCATACTGGCTGTTCTGAAGAAATCTAGCTTCATTCCCATCAGAATCAAGACACCATTGCATCTGAATACCTTATCCTATGGTATTTGCCCTGAATATAGTCTGTGATCTATAAAGTAGGTGTAGTCTGAGACATAATACAAAAAGTTCATTTTTTTTTTGCTTTTTTTTTCTCCCTGCAGGCTCACTATATACTCAAAAATAAAAATTGTATTTATACATCAACATAATGTGAAAAAGGCTCGTAAAACTTACAAGCCAACTCTCAATTGCTGACTATAGTTTTTATGTTGCACTCCAAAGAACAATGAGCAGTTTTTACCCACACAGTCCAGAAGAGGGGGTGAAAAAAAGAAAGGATAAACTACCAAACCTCCCAGAGCTCCTGAGTGTGTTTTTCCAATACTGAGAAGATTAGATTAAAAAAAAAGTTAGCAGCAGCATTATAATTTACAGAATATAGTGTGACATACACACAGAATATTAAAATATTTTCTGGCTTTGAACTACTAAAGCTGGTACATTTTCTTTTTAATTAGTTTTACTATAGCATTCTGCTTTTGGTAACGTTAAATACATCTTTGGCATAACCCATGCCTGACTTTAAACTGCTTCATTTTCCTGAGGGATCCCCACAATTATCTAGAAACATTTAAATTAAATAGCCAGGCAGACATAGACATGATTTTCCTACTTTTCTCAGCCAGCTTAAAACCTACCTGCAGCAGTAGTTAGTATCCAGCATTTCCTATCATGTAATATCTGTAGTAAAAAGGAAGGAAAAAGGATGAGAACAGACTAATGTGATACCTGAATTTGCTCTTCCTCTTTATTCTCGTGCTTCCTTTGAATAGATTTCTTTGTCCTGGCTGATTCTTTTTGGAGATTTTAGCATTTTTGCACCTTCTTTGAAACAAGAGTGAATTGAGCCCAACAATAAAACAGACAGAAAAGGTTGAATCGCAAGGCACATAGATTTCATTTAGATTTTAATTTAGATAAGATACTGATTATTTTCTCAGATGTGGTGCTTCATGATCCTCAGTCTGAAGCAAAATGCCAGAACAATTATGGAGGTCCTAAACAAACAAATGCCACAAATTCCCAGGGAAGTCTTACAAACCCCTCAGTGCTGTTATTCTCTCTTTTGTGGCAATGTTGTTAAAAACAGCCATGCTGACAAGGAAATGTGCTATGAATGGACAGGAGGATTGCTGCTCTGCCACACATAAGAGATGCCCTCCAGGCACTCCTGATTACAGAGGGGAACCATATAGTTTCTCAGCAATAGCAAGGACAAAGTTATAAAATACTCATCATATAAAAATATGAGAAACTCATCATGTCTTGCACTTCCTCAGTAGTTCAGAAAATTTTTGGTTTGGAGCATACTGTCAGTTAGTTAAGCTATCAAGACAGTTTCTAGTCATTAATTCTCAAAGTTATCAAAACTCCAACTTGTCTATCCTGTTGCAAGGACAAGGACGCTTTTGCAGCACAAAGGACTTCAACATAAAGTTTCCTAAACTCTTGGGGCCTCTAGATGAGCTCCTCCCCAATACAAATAGTGGGTGGAGAAGGGTGCATCCCTCTGTTTCAGTGACCAGCTGAAGAGTATGGAATTGCCTGGGGAGGGAAGAGGAGCCAGCTGAGAGCTTGTGGGTCAAGATTAAGGGGGGGGACTGGGGATTTTTAATGGGGATCTGCTATAGGCCACCTGATCAGTAGGATAGTGGCAATGAAGCCCTTTTCATGCAGATGGGACTCACAAGCCCTGGTCCTTATGGGGATTTAAACATCAGTCTGTTGGATGGACAACACAGCCAGGCACAAACATTCATGGAGGCCCCTTGAAGGGGTCAGTGAAAACCCCCTGACACAAGGGACTGAGAATCCAGCAAGAAGAGGTGCCATGCTGGACCTTGTGCTCACCAGCCGGGTGGAACTTGTGGGCAATGTGATGCTCCAGGGCAGCCTTGTCTGCAGGGACCATGGGATGGTGAAGCTGGAGTTCCTCGGGGCGGTGAGGAGGGCACACAGCAAACTCACCGCTCTGGACTTCAGGAGAACAGACTTTGGCCTCTCCAAGGAGAGATAAAGTCTGATGGGATAGACCCTGCAAGGACAGAGGGGTCCAAAAATGCTGTCTGAATTTCGGGGATCATTTCCTCTAAACTCCTCCTGGCAAGGGCAAAAATTGGCAAAAATGCCAGGAGGCCTTCAAGGATGGATAAGGAGCTGCTGAGAAAACTCAGAGCAAAAAAAGCACCTTTCAGGAAGGGGAAACAAGGACAGATGGCCTGGGAGAAATATAAGGGAATTGCACTGGAAGCAAGGTTAAGGAAGCCAAGGTTCAGTTGGAATTGAGTCTGACCAGGCATATGAAGTATAAGGGGTTTCTGTAGATATGCTGTAAGCAAAAGAAAGATGGGATTATGTGGGCCTTCTCTGGAAGTAAAGGGGGAGACCTGGCTTTCCTGGACAAGGAAAAGGCTAAAATTCTCAAAAACTTCTATGCCTTAGTCTTTGACAGCAAATTTTACAACCACACCACCCAAGTGAAGAAAGGCAAATGCAGGGCCTGGGATGTTGAAGACCTTGAGCCCACTGTAGAGGTGGATAAGGATTGAGACCACCTAAGGAACCTGAATGTGCTGAACCACTGTATTTAAGACAGATGAATAAAAAACTACTCAAGACTTAGTTTTTTTCATAAAAATGATCATACATTAAAATAAGCAATGAATAAAAATAAGCTTTGCCAATGCTTACTTGAATTTGGGATTCACCTTATATACCTTTGAGCATGCCAAACGTGAATACAAACTAAAAAATGTATATCAATTAATATGAAATTTCAAATGAGTGTTTCATATTGGGGCTTCAGGAGAGAGAAGGAAATACATGTCTTTTGAGATATATATTTTTAAATTCCACTTGCATGTATTGAAATACCACTGTAGCAGACAAGGTAGGTCATATGCTTTGACTCCCTTTTTTATAAACCAGCAACCTCATATTTTCCTCTGCTTTGGTATCTGGGAAATTCTACTTTGAGGCAATGAATCTTTGTTCTATTTCCTAGACTAAGGATTTAATGGCATATATGTTCAGAAAAGGTGACTGGAAGAACAAAAATGAAAGATCAGCAATCCTATTCCCTGTTCGCTTTTCACCACTCTCAGCTGAAGAAAGTTATTATCACCCTGGTAATATGTGAGATTAGTGTTAGGAAACATTTTAAGGTTGTAACCTCAATTCAGCTAGACTGAAGTTTTTAAAAGGAAGAAGTATATTTTCCTTGAATTTGTGGGAAGCAAGTTCATTCTATAAAACGAAAGCAAATCCTCGCATTTCCATTAAGGTAGAGGTAATATACATCACATTTCTATCAGGCTTTAACTTTTGTAAGTTAGTGTCTCCTGTCTGTGGGTTTATATAAAGCGATGTTTGTTCATAAAGGGTAGGTGTTTACCTTATCCTACTTATGAAGTGAAGTAGAAAAACATTGCCCTGAAGAATGTCTCTTTAAGCTCCTAGTGATATCTAGCCTGGGGTTTTGCAATCTGTTCTGCTATTTAATATTTCTGTAAAAATCACTTTGTTTCTCCTAAAGCAAGACAAATTCCAGTCTCCACTTCAACTGATGGCTGCCAGGGGGGGTGAGTAGAAAACATCAGGTGTGAGAGTGCTAAATCACGAGCCTATGGAATTAATGCCAACATCCAGCATCACAGCAGATGGAAAACGCTGCATTAAGGCTCCATACACTGCCTCCCCTCTTAAAGGTTCGGTCTGTTGATGGGACAATATGCTGCTGAAGTACTTCCAGATCAAGTATGTGCAGCCATAACCATGTCATCTCCACCATTATTCTCCTCCATTTCACGCCTAATGTTTCGTGATGCATTTCCACCGCGCACCGTCCCCTTCTGGCCACCCACACGTTTCCAAGAGACAGAACACTACAAAGTGCTGTCATAAATATTACCTTAATTTAACAGCAGCAAAAGCTGTGACAAAGTAAGAGCTTTATTGATCTCAGTGCTAATATGCACAAGCACAGGGTCTAGCACATTGACTTGTGTGACGACCAAGTATTGCTAATTTCTCCCAGGAGCGCTCTGATTTCTAGAGCTGCTCTGTTGGAACTGATCTTAATTCTGATCAATGCTCTGTGATATTTTTAGTCTCTGATTTCACTTCTTCAGTATCTCCCATGCCGTGCAAGCAAATGATAGACTGAAGACTATTTCTAGGAAGAGTTGCATCTATATCTTGGATACAAGTTTTTTAAAATCAGTTCCATCAAATGAAATTTTATTAATGTGTGTTCATAAAAGCTACACATTATTGTTTTGAACAATTTTTCAAATACCAGATGAAATTCTCATGTTTTTAATTGCAGTGATAAAATTTTCTGAGTCTCTCCAGAATTCAAAGCAGACTAACTATTGTATTTTCTTTTATTTTACTGTTACAAAGCAACAGCCAGACACTTCTGATTAGATTTATATTAGAATTTTTCTGAATATCAAAAGAGCTTGGAACCTAAGTTTTCCTCCAGAGAAATATTTACTTGATGTCTCACCCTTTAAAATTGTATAATTACCTTTATGTAGAAATACAGTTAAGAGGACAGATCCAGCTTAATGCTAGAGGCTTAGTACCCACAAGAATTTTTTCCCTAATTCTTTTGTTAGCTTGGGATCTTTAAATATGACTATTGTTACACGAAGTGCTTCAAAGTCAAATTTTTCATTCTCACATGGAATTAACTCCAGCAGGAAGCTCTTCCACTGGTACCACTCAAAACCTCATCATGGGGTGTGGTGTTGTGAGGTCCCCAGGATGAGATGAGACATGAGAATTTGACTCCTTGTTCTCAGAAGGCTGATTTACTATTATATTATATTAATTATATTATATTATATTAATAATTTCATATCATATCATATTAAAAGAAATTATATACTAAAACTATACTAAAGAAAGAGAAAGGAGACATCAGAAGGCTAAAAAGGAATGAATAATAAAAAATAAAATCCCATGACTGACCAGAGTCTGATACAGCTGGACTGGGATTGGTCATTAAGTTAAAACAATTTCACATGCAGGGTAAACAATTCTCCAAATCACATTCCAAAGCAGCATAACATGGAGAAGCTGAAGCTTCCCAGGAGAAGAAAAATCCTGGCAAAGGGATTTTTCATAAAATATCATGGAGACAGTGGCAAAAAAGGGAATGTACCATAAAAATGGACTCAAGAATTTTCTTTTTTCCCTATTTAACATTTTAGCAGCCTAATCACACTACAGCAGGTAATAATTATTAGTCCAGTTTTAATACTGTCGACACCTCACATCCTGATTAATAAAGCCTCATTAGTGATAATGCAAATTGTTATATAAGAAAACCTACTAACAAACTGCCAATTGTGGTTGGGATCACACTCACTTTCCCTCCTGGCCCCAAGGTTGATGTCATCAGCCTTCCTCTGGGATGGTGTGGGTTTTCACACAAGAAACTGCTGGGTTTCCTTCACACAATGCCTGTTGGAACCCAAGAAATTCCTCTGGCTGCCCTGGAGGATTTGGAGCCTTGCCCAGGGTGCTCAGAGACCTTGGCACAAGAGCCCAAGATCCCTGTGCCTTTGATTTAGCCCTTGGAAAAAACAATTACCAACCTTATCTGAAGAATGACAAGTCAAAAGAGTTTAGGTAGAATAACAGTTCGTTTGTCACAGGGTGAAAAACAGATTTTTTGGGGTTTTTAGAATGGGGGTTCAGGGGGCAAGATGGAGGGATCTGGGCATGTCCAGCCTTTCTCCTTCTTCTTCTTGGCCTCCATCTTCTGCTGTGATGTTGGCACTTTTAGATTGGCTTAGAGTAGAAGCTCACTGTCTAACACAGGTGATAGGCGTTGGGAAGTTATGGTAAATAATGTACACATAGTTTTTAGTATAAAAAGATAACATCGCCCCAGGGGCAGGCAGAGTGCCTCAGACTGTTTTGCTGAGTGCACCTTGGCAGGTCAGGAGAAAGAATTTTATAGATAAGATACAATAAACAACCTTGAGACCAAGAAATGAAGAGCTCTGACTCCTTCTTTGGCTGCCAGGCTGGGAAAAAGAGACTTTCTAATGTATCTCAGGGTCACTCTGAGCAGTGGGAGAACCCGAGAAATGCCCGCCTCAGGTCTGCAACCTGCATCAGCATCCTTCCATCCCCTGGGCACCCAGCAGCCTGCCACTGGCCAAGGGCCATCCCACTGGGATGAGGGCACACAGCCCCTCACCCCCTGATGGAGCCAGCACCTGCAGGACAGGGCACAGCCATGCAGCATGGCATGGACCTGCCTCTGACTAATGCAAAGCCTGTGGCTTCTTGATAGCAACAGCAACAAATTTTGCTCACTGGGTGACCCTGAGATTAAAAAAACTCCTTTATTCGTCCACATTTCTGCTTGCTTGCTTTGGTTTCCTTTATACTCTGTCTTGCACACTGGTTGTGCTGTATCTGCCAGTGTTCTTTCTGCTGTCACCGGTTTTGTTACTACCCAAATCAGACAATCCATCTGTGTGGGAATCCACAAAATCAGAGGGTTTTGGGAAAGCTGCAAAAGGCAGGCCTCAGAGACAGCAGAACTGTGATTAGAGCTAAGCAGCAGCCATGAGATTGGTCAGCAGAAGAATTATGTAAAATGTAGAAAAGCAAGGACAAATAGAACAATGGTCTGTGTATTAACGCTTGTCTAGAATAAAATCCCTAAGCTATAGAAAAGTTTATCTAGCAAGATATTAGGAAGGTTAAAGCTTAATAATGGAGCTCTGTGCGTTGTGTTTTAAGGCTTGCAAGCAGGTATTGTATTCAAAATAAGCAAGCATTGTTTAACCAAAGGTACCTGTGCTTATAGTGATTGGATAGAACTACTGTCAATGTGCTTTTGCTTTGTGTGATTGGGCAAAAAACTTATAAAGTAAGTTGTAACATTAAGTTGTTGGTCTGCTGCCTGGGATGTAAGCTGCTGGCATCTTCCCATCGTCATAACCACATAATGAGACTGATACTGAAAAATAAAACTTGCTTTGGTTTCCTTGATACTCTGTCTCGTACACTGGTTGTGCTGCATCTGCCAGTATTCTTTCTGCTGTCACCAGTTGTGTTACTACCCAAATCAGACAATCCATCTGCATCTTCATGGACTACTGAAGATTTTAAACCAAAATAACCCCAGTTCTTCAGGGATCTCCCAGTAGCTGGGCAGTGACAGCTTTCTTTCATGTCCCAAAGCAGATATTTTTTCCTCTGCCAGGCTCACTTCTCTCCATTCCCACCATACTGCTAGTGTGTACATTTACCCTGGGATGAATAAATTATCTGACTCACAGTATATTACAATTGAAAGGGGAGTATCTAATTGCTGGAAAACAGATGGCCTTACCCTTTTGAGCATTTCTGACAAGAACAAAAAAAAAAACCTACTGGCCCACAGACATGTTCCCACAGGCAGCGATCCTGTCAGGTTCCATCAGCCAGGGAAATTTGGATATGATGACTGGCCTGTAATAGAATTTTTCAAAGGAAAAAAACCCCAAACCACCCACCATACACTTCTTATTTTTTTTGTACCAGTAGAGCCACATCTGCATACCACAAAGGAAAAAAAAATCACAGCCTTCTGCTCTTCCTTGCTTATACAAGTTTAGACACACTGTGCTGATTATCTCTATTACTTCAACTTCCCATCTTTCCTTTTTGTTGCAAATAATTCATTTTACCATTGTTATGGAGAGTGATTTAATAGCAATATAAGAAATCAACAGAGCCTGTTAATGAGAAACTGGGATAAAGATAAACTGTAAATATATGCAAAATATTCTAGTAGGTTTTTCAGGGTTATATTGATATATTAATCTCTTTAAAAATCAGCATCTCCAAATAGTTTTAGAATATGCCAGTCTTTATATAGTTATGTTAAAACTTAACATTGTATAGCACACCAAATGGTCAACTATTACAGAGGAGAATTATGGCAAACCAGATAATTGAATTTGTAATGGGAAACATAAATGGCTTGGAGTTATAACCACAGAAAATATTTTGAAACAGAAAAAAGCCAACTTAATCTTTTTGCAAGAAATTCACTTAAGAGAACAAGATGCTATCATCATAGAAACACCTTGGGTAGGAGGGAGTCAGCAAAACAGATTTGCACAAAACAAGACTACTTTCAAAATTCCTGGTAATTTATATAACATATGACATCAAGGAGATTTTCTGATTTAAATATATACAGAAATAACAGTTCAGTTTCAGTTAACATGTATGGATGTTATTGAAATAAAGGCTCTTCCACAGTACAGGTTAATATTTAACAGCATGACAAATTTTCCTGTGGAACACACAGTTTAGAGCTGACCTTAGGCCATTGACATACAAACCTCCACATAACAAGGAAGAGTCCAGAACAATGGGAAAATTATATATATTTTTTGATGTGTTTTTGGCATACTTATGATCCCCTGAAGAGGCAAGGACTCTTGCAGCTGACTTTTTGTTGTTGTTGTTTGTGACCGTGTTCACAGGGGTCTCAGGATGAGGGAAGAGATGAGGATCTGACTCCATGTTTCAGAAGACTTGGTTTATTATTTTATGACATATATTATATTAAAACTATACTAAAAGAATGGAAGAAAGGATTTCATCAGAAGGCTGGCTAAGAATAGAAAAAGAAATACTGATATCAAAGGTTTGTGGCTCGGACAGAGAGCCCAAGCCAGCTGACTGTGATTGGGCATTAATTAGAAACATCCAACACGGGCCAATCACAGATGCACCTGTTGCATTGCACAGCAGCAGATAATCAATGTTTGCATTTTGTTCCTGAGGCCTCTCAGCTTCTCAGGAGGAAAAATCCTAAGGAAAGGATTTTTCATAAAAGATGTCTGAGACAGTTGTTGTTATTGTTAGCATTTAATCTCAGACAATTATTAATTCCTATGATTAAGAGCTTCATGCCCCACTCAGCATGAGGTCTGATTCAGAGCTTTGCTGCCTCCTTGCCTTGCTCTCTCCTACCACCATCCAGTCCCTAACCTGCTGAAAGCATCCCTTTCCTCCAAGGAGTAGAGAAGATGGGTGCTCCCTTATCCAGTGTGGCTTGTCCTTGTGGGAATCTACAAAATGAGAGGGTTTTGGGAAAGCTGCAAAAGGCAGGCCACAGAGACAGCAGAACTGTGATTAGAGCTAAGCAGCAGCCATGAGATAGCTCAGCAGAAAAATTATTTCAAAAATAGAAAAGCAAGGACAAATAGAACAATGATCTGTGTATTAACGCTTGTCTAGAATAACTCTCTAAGCTACAGAAAAGTTTATCTAGCAAGATACTAGGAAAGTTGAAGCTTAATAATGGAGTTGTGTGCATTGTATTTTAAGGCTTACAAGCAGGTATTGTATTCGAAGTAAGCAAGCATTGTTTTAACCAAAGGTACCTGTGCTTATAGTGGTTGGATAGAACTGCTGTCAATGTGCTTTTGCTTTGTGTGATTGGTCAAAAAACTTATAAAGTAAGTTGTAACATTAAGTTGTTGGTCTGCTGCCTGGGATGTGAACTGCTGGCATCTTCCCATTGTCATGCCCATGTAATGAGACTGATGCTGGAAAATCAAACAGCTCAGGCACGTTCCACAGCAGTCCCATCCTGTTTGTGATCTGTACAGACAGCCCAGCTGGTGGTAGTCCCCTCCTCTCTGTTGCACAGATACTTCAGGGACACCATCAGTTTGGTACCTCAGTGCAGCATTTGTGGTCTACAGTCCTCTCCCAGGAGCTAGGCAATTATTAGAGGCATGGAAGACGGGGAGACAGAAATCCTTACCAGTGCTCTTTAAGTGAAGGAGTTGTTAATGCTCCCGACTCCTTGAAATTAATCTGACAGGAAGAGCTGCAAAAAGCCCAGACACATCTATCCTTGTGCAGTCTCAGAAAGCACAGGAGAACACTGCAGCCTTCACTGTCAAACAAGGTTTATTGAAACAGGACAACTTGTGTGAAGCAACACTCCTTCAAAATGATAATCCTGCTGAAGTGAAATATTCCCCTCCTGGGAAAAGACACTCTACATTAATAGTGGCAGCAAAATGCAGCCCAAAATCATTCCAGAAGATACTTTACCTCCAGCATAATCTCCGAGACATTTCAGCCCTGATTAAGGAGTCTCTAGAGACGCGTTCAGATATCCCCTGGTTTATGGGCTGAGGATGCAGCTCTCCATGCTGACACCTGCCCCTGATCCCTCTTGAGCTCCTTTGCCTGCATCCCTTGCCCTGTCCCAGGTTACTTTGGTGCCCATGCACAGCAGAAAGCTGCCCCAACACAGTAATGGCAAATGGGACACATTTAATAATAAGTGAATTATTTACTTATTATTTTTTTATTATTATTATTTTTATAGTAGGGGAGCATAATACCATGAAAATTTGGGGAAGTAAAGCTCAATAAATACACATAAATTTCGATCACTCTTTAAAATGTTCCTGGTCATAAAACAAATAAAATTAATACCTTTATTGGCTCCTCTTTGCTCCATTTAATAGATTTTTTTTTCCTGTGTAAAACATGTTAGTACATACAGGGAAAAAAAAGAACTATACATTTTTATAAAATGCAGTCCTTTTCTTATTCTCCAAAGTCAACTCAACTAAGAATGTTTCTCATATCTTGCTAAGAAGTAGTTCTCTAATCCTGATGATAGCTTTATTTTTTGCTAGGTAACATTGGATTGTAGTACTTTACATTGATAATATGTCAGAAGTGAAGACATTAACAAGTACAGTAATCTCCAAATTAATTTTATAAATATTTTTAATAGCAGTGAGGAACTTCTTGGCTAATACAACATTTAATTATTTCAGGATGTCACTGCTATTACATTAGCTGATGAAGTAGAAAGCTTCAGGACTAAAAGATGTTGATCAGGACCACTTTCACTATCATCTTCTTCATGCCCATCCCCCACAGTCACTGCTCTTTAAAGGGTGAAGGACCTGCCAGAGCCTTTTAAAGCACAACATCTTGAATTCCAGCAAAAGTTACACCTATGTTTGAAGCATCCTTAGGGGACTCAGCAGCTCAGGCAGAACAAAATCTACCTTAGCTTTCATGAATGTATTTTCTCAGGCCTCTTTTCCCTCACCTTGCACATGAGGAGTGGTGCCAGATGCCCCTCTAATTAGCTGATCTACACTCCTCTCTAAGCCATGAGAGCTTGTCAGGCAAAATACAAATGCCAAGATAGCAGTCGTGTCTTTGAGTGATGAAATTGAAAGGAGGAATCAAGACTTAAATTACAGTTACAGGCAAGACACATGTCACAGGGTTTAGCTTAATTTTAAAGACCCCAGATACTCAAAATTAAGATGGCAATGACATGGACTCAGTTATTTCTACCCTTTGAGACAAGTATTTGACATCCACCCAAGTTCCCACTGAACACCATTTACATAAAAGTATGCAATCAGTGCCAACTCTAGGGAAGGCCACTCAAGGCACAGATTTATTTCCTCTGCAAATTCTGTGCAGGGAGGAAATATCACAGCACTCAAACACATCCAGCAATGTGAGCACAAACATGCATGTTATCAGCCTGGAATACATTTGCCAAATTTCATGTTTGTGTTTTAAATCATTGTGGAAGCTGACAGAGACTCCTAATAACCTGTTAATGCTGAGAACAAACAAATCATTTGAGAGAAAAATTATAGTCTGGAAATCCCAGCCAGGCTTCAGAGAAATAACTAACATTCCAGAAAATCAAGTTTTACTTTGAGTAATGATCGATTGTGTTTGCTAAAATTACATTTACAAAACACTATAGCATTTCAATCATTCACACCCATATAGCAGCTACAGCAGATTATAAAGTTCATTTGTGAGTTCTAAGAATTGCAAGATGGTAAATAACATAAAAATTTATTTATAGCTACTCACTTAAATAAAGGCAATGTATCCACTTCAGTGGAATCTCTAAACGCTTTTATTCATTTCTTATGAGTAATGAGGTTAATAAAATTTGTTTTGTGACAGACTTGACAGAAAGAAGTCACATTTTGTGAATACCCATATAAAAAAACTTACTAGCTATAAAAATAATAAATCTTTAATGTCCTTTGTGGATTTAAGAATCATCCTTCTAAGGAAGGGTGTTACCCTTCTGTAGATACCATGGAATTTTCCCAAAATGAAAGGATAACAAAAGATTCCTGAGAAGTTATTAAATGAAACATACTCTTAAACTTTAATTGGTTTTTTAATTACAATGTAACGGTCTTTTTAAAATTTCTTTTTAATTCTTCTTATGTAGGAGTGATTAGGAGTGATGTAGGAGCTGAACACCTTCACACTTACCCAAGGAATACACTGGATTTTGCTTAGGGCACAATAGAGTGGGAAGCTAAATCTGCAGCAGGTGAGCAGTTGGCAGAATGGCTTTTATTTAAGCTCTTTCTGTATTAGGCTCTGAAGGGGACATTTTTTTTTTTTCTGGTGTGAATCACAATTGTGCTTTAGTATCCTCCTGAATCAACGTAGCTTTCCACATTTCTTTCCTGCTTTGCCAACGTAAGAGCCATACGTAAATGGTATAATAAATCTACCTCCAATAGCCTTGTAATTACAGAACAATAAAGATTTTTTTCCAAAGCTGAAATAGTATTATTATTTTCTTCATAGCTTTCTAGGTGCAAACTCTATTCAGTAGTAAAATTCAGCACCTTCTAGCCCAAGAGGAGCAGAAGAATAAACTAAAGGATAACACATATGATCATCACTACTGAGGCAAGCCTAAACTTAAGACTGTAAGGCTCTGCAGTTAACTGGACTTGTCCAGGATACCAAGATATCCAAGGCTTCAATGCAGCAAATTGAGCCAATCAATCAAGATGGGAGAAACCCATTGCGATAAAGGCTGCTCAGCACGAGAGATTCCAGCAGCAGATGTTCAAGCAGCAGGACATGAAGATATTGCTACCCCAAAGGTTTTAGTGAACAACATTATGGAACAATACAGTAATCAAAATTTGAGTTTCTTTGAGAAAAGCTAATTTCTTAGCTATTAAAAATGGGAGTGTAATAAAACGTACTTCTGCCAAAAAGCCTAAGTAACAAAGATATCTGCATTACAGGTTTCAGGAATGAGCCATGAAAACTAAATGTTCAGTGAAATATTCTTTGGTTCAGGCTGTATCCTGCTTTCTGAGGACAGAACATGATCCTGAAATCCTGTGAGAGCAGACAATTTTGAGTAAAGGATCTAATAAATGAACTCTCCTCCAATACCACACCTTTCAAAAGGAGACTGTTGACCTTGTTTCACCACAATCCCTTTTCATCACCAGTGCCACCCATGGCATTTAGTAATCCTGGGTTTAGAATACTACAGTACCTTAAGCATACATTAGTACCAAAGGCCCCCACATTTGTCTTATAAATGAATCAAAGAACCCAAAGTAAATTATTTTAATTTTTCTGTTGAAGTATAACCTCTGGCTGAGATGCTGAGTTGTCTAAAATAGGAAATGAGTTACCTAAACCCATATTCTACAGTATCCCAAATCAGAAACCTATGCTTAAGTTCATTCAGCATGTAGATTGCCCATCACACCCAATATTGTCATCTTTTTGTGCCTAATTTCCATTATTATCTTTAGAAAAATAAGACTAAAGATCAGTTTTGAATATTATAAAAAAGAGATGTGTAAACAACAAATATTGCTTCATTGTACACAGTTAACTGATTATTTTAATTGCTCTATACTCCTGGTCCCTATATAAACTAAAAAAAGAAGCCCAAATCTCTAAAATAATCTTATTAAACTAGAAAGAATTAAACAGCATGGGTTTACAGATAAAATTATGTAAAAGATAGAAAAGCAGTAAACTCCTTGCAAACTCCTGTTATACTAATTTAGTAAAGAAGAATTTGAGTAAGTGAATATGATGCAGAAGAAAATTCTTTACAATAAAGTCAGAGTAACAAATTAGAATATTAAAATAATTAAAAACACTACTTACATATTAAGTAAGGAAACATCATATCCACTCACCAATACACATCTTACGTGAGCTGGACTCAGTCACTTCCAGCCCAGTCTTGCTAAGAGGATGTCCCACAGGAATCACTGCAAGGAAATAACTTTTGGGATTTAACAAAAACTCTAATTCTGGTTTTCCTTTTTTTTTTTTTTTTCTTCTTTTTATAATAAGGTGATGCAAACAAGCGCTTAAAAAAATTTAGTTTTGAAAAGCACTTAAGCCCCATTGAAATTGGTGATAATAAGCATCTGATTCTCTACCTTAGCATTCTGTTTGAATTCCAGTTGTAATAATGCCTTCAAAAATCTGGTCCTAAGTGAATAAATAAAACTTTCTGTCTTTTTAAAAATATGCCATTCTACTGCCTTCAAATCTACTCTGGAGAAAGCTTTGTCTCTTTTCTGTGAGCAGCTCAAACCTTCTGGGTTCTGAATACAGTTCGGGTTGAGCACACAATATGAATACATATTTAGTCATATTCTGTTTTATTTGTACATTTGGTACAAGTAAAACAGAATATTACTAAATATGTGTTCTGGAGCCTGGGGTACTTGCTTATAGATTACTTTGAGATCAGCTTGGTATTTTGGTGAAAATGAGTTTTCATCAACATTTATCCTTTCCAGCTTTAAACATAACAGCGGGACCCATGAGAACAGAAACAAAAACTTTGCAAATGTTAAAGGAATAAAGCATCTGGCAGAGACTTTTAGCATGCTTAGGAAGAACATATCCCACTGGACATGACCATTTTGTTGCTTGGAAAAAAAAAAGTGTTAATTCTTCTTTTAAGACATTTCATAAGATTGCAGACACACGCACTGTTGTAATAGTGAAGGACTTTTAATAGTGAAGAACTAAGGCTTGTTCAAATATACAGTTAAGAACAGAATCATAGAATCATTAAACTTAGAAAGGACCTCCAAAATCATCGACTCCAACCTCATGTAATCATATAGTTCAAAAAGAGTTCAAGCCATGCCAACCCAGATCATATACTCTGTATCCATAACAGCCAACTTCCTCCAAGTTGAGATATTCCCCCTTCACCTGAAAGCAGAAATCAAATTCCTTTCATCTGCTACTTCCTCCTCAGACCCTTAACTTATGGTCTCTGTGGTCCACACCAATGGATGTGGAGAGAAGGTCGGAGGGATTCAATAGTTCACCCTTTTCAGTCTCTCCAGAACATTCCTTGAAGGGTCAAGATTTACATATGGGTGCCATTTTCCCTTCTCCTCTTGGACCACATTTCTGGAGAAGAGAATTTTCAGCTCAAAAGGACATTTGAGGTTAAAAAAAAAAAAAATCTCTCTTCTCCTGAAGTGCAAAGTACAAAATACAGGGTAACTGGAGAGTGGTCTAGAGAGAGTCCAGTGTGAGAAATGGCTGATTTGTTGGCCATGCTCCTTGTATTCTGCTTTCCTAGTGTAAAGGAAAACTGTCAATCCAATAATCACAAAAAACTTGAAGCTTGCATTTTTATTTTAAGATCTTCTAAAACTACCGTTATTGTTATTATTGCCACGGTAACACTGGTCAAAGGTTTTAGTAACTGTGGCTTGATTTTTCGCAGTGTTTCAGACCATAAAAGAAAGGATGAGAAACGTGCAAATTACTTTATGCCCATCAGTAGGGCTGTAACTACTGCTCTTGGTGGCATCTGTACAGGAAGGTTGTAAGGCAAGATTAAGTGGAGAAATACAAAGTGGAGAAAAACGAGATGTTACAAGATAGTTATTAGAAGGACATTATACACTTTTATTTTCTTTTGTTAAGCTCTGATTTTAATTAATTCACATGAACAAGAAATAGTAATTATTAATTACTAGCAGGTCAGTTGCTATATCGTAGCCTTTATAAATCTCCCATTGAAATTGTGTCCCAGATGATTCTTCAAACATGATTTGAGAATTAAGTAGCATTTATGGAAATCTATTTGGAAAATTTTTCTGTTAAGTCTCTTTAGAATTATTAAATATCTTTTTTGTGCAAAAAAACAACAAAATCTTCATAACATTAGGCAGAGCAGGTATGTGAAGACCATAGAGGAGTACACTCAGTAATTCACTGCCCTCTAACTAGGAGAGAACAGGTTTGTGAATAGATATTCCTGGGAAAAAAGAGAAGTGGCATGGACCTATGGAATGGACTCATTTGTGTATTATTTAAATAGTGGGAATGACTCATTTACTTCAGGGTCAAACTATTACCATCCCTTCTCTATATGCATGCGAACTATAGATATATATATGTCCAGAGGGAAAAGAGGAAAAAAAAGTAGAAATTAAATATATTTTGCATATTTAATTCATCACAAAATCCTAATTCGACAATCATTTATGAATGTAAGTAGAGCAAACCATTGGACTGGGACTAGAATTGGCTAAAATATTTAAATGTATTTTTAAAGCAATTTTTGGATGAAGAAAGTACTGGGAAACATCAGTGTTTGAAAGCTTCTTCTGGGCTGCTTCCCAGCCCTGTGCTCTGAGTGACAGAGCTACACTCACCTTTTCTCTGTCCCTAGAGCATGAGAGGGTTTTATGCCATGAAATTCGATGGAATTTCTGTTTAATTTCTCTTCTCCGGGAGTGGGGATGTCTTGGTCTGTGCTGAAATGTTTGCACTAAACAAGAAAAACAGTATTTTGTGTAATGCGCTGAGGATTGAAGTCTCCATACTGTTAAATTCATCTGTTATGAAAAATGAAAAGTTCCTAATATAAGTAGCACATTATATGTTTGGGTTTTTTTCAGCTAAGCAGAGTTGTTTTGATTTCTTCTAACTAGTTTTGTTTTCCATTCAGCCCCCTCATGTATCTTTATGATTAACAACACTGAATGCTGTGATAAAGAATAATTTAAACATTTTATTTCTGTCTTATAATTTTATAACTTCCATCATTCTTTCATTCCAGTAAAAATACTGATTGTTTGAATCTTTTTCTAAAAAAAACATGGGAATCAAAGAAAACATGTTTCCTTTTTATTATCAAAATTATTACTTTTACTTCCAATTTTTTATATTTAAATAAGACCTATAAAGAAATAATAAAGAGATGAGGTAGACTGAAGTAGCAAGTAGTGATCTCTACATTTAGCACAAAGTCCCTGTATGAGTCTATTCACAATTTTACTGAGTTCCCATCTGTAAAAAGGATCAATATTGGGTATCTAGTGCTAGATTTCCAACATTCAATAAGTGATCACATGTAAAAGAGGACCCATCCCATGTATGGAGCCAAGAATTCATTGCTCGTCCAATTTGTGCTTAAAGCAACTAATAGTGCTAGTTGGAAAAGGAAGCCTGATTAATAATGTAAATTAAACCATTAAATGGGAAAACCTGCTGATTACATCCTGCTTTTGCCTGGTGCCACACCCCCAGGTGCCCTCCTGGCCACAAGGTTGGCACCAGGGCGGGTGGGTGGGAATTGCATCAAACTCCCATTTTCCCAAAGGCATGTCCAGGAGGATGCATCCCTTGTGGCATGTTCCTGCTTCCTCATGCTTGCGTTACTTTTGTTTATCCACCCAGAAGTACAGCCAGGCATGTTTATGGAATAAGAAAAAAAAAAAAAAAAAAACTATTAAGAAGCGGAAGACAGAGAGACTTAAGCATGTTTCTGTTAAATACAATAGCTAAACAAACCATGCATCACTAAGAAACATAAAAGTCCTTGGGACCCTGGAATAGAGCCTGATGAGAGAGGTGTGTGCTTGTGTCTAAAGCTGAAAGCAAGCTTTCAGACCCTGACTTTGTATTTACTCCCTCAGCTGTTTAATTCTTTAATTCTCCTGATTCTCTTAATAATGTTGAACATCTAGACCTGGATTTAAATTTAGGGGTAAGCATATATAGGCTTTGTATTCACGGGAGCAGAAAGAGAAATGGAAAATATTTTAGTACTTTTGGAGGGATAATGAGTCACATAGTCTCCAGAACAAAGGACAAAAGTATGCCTGTACCTTGAAGAACAAAATAATGTGGTTTTTTAATGGACTTTTCTTGTGAATTTTCTCCTTCCAAAAATGAAAGAAAATACAACTTAGACTTTGCAAGGCTTAGAAAACAATGATAGCCCCATGGCATCTTATAAAATAGTCATCAGAAGTGTTCCCACAGTGTTAGCACTGAATTAAAATGAATTTCTAAGAGATTCATCAATTTAAAAAGTCAGATCAATTTAGTAGAACAACTGTTTTATGGCTTCCAGTACCCTTGTAGGAACTTTCTATTTTAACTAATTGCTGCATCATTTGCTAAATGGAAAGGATTAATTCTTAGATGGGATCTCTTCCATTAAAAAAAAATATTCATTAACATTAATTTTCATAGCAAGTGAATTCCTAAAGTTCCATTTCTGAGAAATGAATTTTAAAATTCTTGTAACCATTTGCTTCTGATACTCTTGGTGGCATCAGTCCAAGAGGAAAAAAAAAACCACCATTGACTTACATTATCAATCTAATGGAGTAAGATAGGATGTGGATTGAATTTTGGTTCTATATACTTTTTAATTTAGAAAATAAATAAAATAAAATAACCTAGTAAAAAATAAATAAAATAAAATAACCTAGTAGACTAAAGTTAATGTAGAAGTGATTCTAGAGAATATTGTTCAAATTTGGAGTATTACTTTATTCATCAGCAAATGACTGCTTTCCCCTAAAGCATGAATTAAACTTTTATTTTCAACCACAGCACACTGTAATTCTTGAATTTTAGCATAAATATTATTTTAATTCTATTATGAGCTACAAATTTTCTATTATTAAGAACCTAAGAGGAAAATAATTTCATTTGGTCAAAAGTAAATCAAGTTAGTGCCTTCTCACTTGCAGTTGTTACTTGTGGCTACCTAGGGATGTATATGAGGAGAAGAAAATGGCAACACAGCCTCCATATAGTCTCCTATCCCCTGAAAAGCTGCAGTTCAAGGGATATTCCTAAGACAGGAAAATACTTCTATTATTTTTAATGACTCTCAACTGGGTTTTTCCCTTTATGAAGTTGTTAGGTTGGTTTCAAATCTGTATTGGCATTTAGCACTCAGAGCATTCTGCACAAAAACTCCTACAGCTTAATTGATCATTACATGAAGAACTAGTTCCTTGTATTGAACATGTTCTCTCCTCATTTCTTTTGATGTGTCCTAGTCATGGCTCCTAAGGCAATGTAAAATATTCACATAAATTAAGACTTACCAAGTCAATTTTTTTTTATATATTTTAGTGAAGGTGTATTATTTCAATTTTTTCAACTAGATAGAAAAGTGTCTGCCACAGAGGAAAAATTCCTCTGTTAGATTTCTTTATCTAACAGAGGAAAAATTCCTTCCTTTTGTAAATATTAAACAAAAGGAAGATCAACATGTCTCTAGACTTTCAGGTTCCCAAACACTTTTACCAGAAGCACCCAAAATTATATGGATCCACATGGAATGAAAATAAGTCATCAGGTGGTTTATAACTCTGACAACAACTTCATGCAAATTTCATTTCATAATACCAAACATCATTTTGCTAGTTGTTCTATATGCATCAGAGTCCACATGGAGGGTCAAAAAACTTTTGTTTTCTTAAAATCTATATACTAAATCATGACTTAAAGAAAAAAAAAAGCTATATTAGAAACATAACATGTCTCAAACATTAGGAGGAAAATTGCGACAAAAACCCCACAGGAACTTGTGATTAATTTTTCTTTTTCTTTTAAAATGAAGTAGTCAGGATAAAATTTCAAAATAAACGACAGTGAAAAGGAGGCTACCATGGGTAGTTATAGGAAGGTACATTCAAAATGTTCTAATTTTGTTTTGTTCTCCAAATATGATCACAGTTTTCATAGCAATTACTTTTTGAATAGTAATTTTGACATTCATTGGTTAAGCATATGTAATTTCTACCTTCTTTTGAACATATTCCCCATGAACAACATCACATGAATATTTGCTCAGTGCTTCTGCTGCAAATCATCTCAATCATTGCTCCCTCTAGAGCAATCTGAAGTAAATTTTCCCATTCCAACACTTCCCTCATGCATTGGCTCTGACCACTCTTTTTTACAGTAACTCTCTGTTCTAAACACCAGGTGTGTCTGACTCAGTTCCTTCTGTAAAAAAGGCAGCAATCAAAATCAGACACATCACAAAGGGAATTGCAGGATTTTGGCCAAAATTTTTGTCTGGCGAGTGAGGAAAATATTTCAGTATCTGTTTCTCCAACAGATTTTCTTATGCTTTTCCCCCCACCCTCTTCTAATTCTAAAGTAATTATTTAAAGTACATTCTGGGAGATTTTGACTTACATATAACCATTTTGAATTTAGGGAAAAATGTTCAAACTGTTCTAAACTTTCATCTCAGCATGGTCTCCTACTGAACACCACATATCTCAACTATTTTCCCTTCCATAATCTGAATAATTTCGTTCTCTCCTAGCACAAGTTTTGGGCTTAATTTCTGTGTTGAAAATGTGTTTGACAAAAGCTCTAAGGGACTGTAAAGAATCAATAAATAACAGAGCTGAAGGCTCAGACCAAATTGAAAGAAGATCTGGATGTCTAAAGAGGGAGATCATAGCAAGCAGTAAGCCTGGTAAGGCCCTCTTGGTGCATGTAGAAGGAGCTGTGCCTGAGCAGAGGCTGGGTGTAAAAGTGTTAGGTTTTGTTCCACTGGTCAGCTTCTCCTTCCAGACCCAGTTTTTGTGGTGCTGCTTCTCTGCTTCATCGCTGTGATGGGGCACTGACCATCAACTTCAGTCACACTCACATGAAAACCTGACAGAAATACAGAGTTTTTGGAAATACGTTCACTGCTTCCAGCTCCATCAGTTTGACTATTGTTCCAATTCTATTAAAAACTGGTATTACAGAAAAAGGAAAAAAAAGCACCTTTAAATCTTCCACAAAACTGTTAAACCCAAAATATTTGAAAGCCAAAGTTTCCTATTCAACTGTGCATAGATGAATGTAGGTGGAAAATTGTTTTCTCTTCTTCTTTTTAGATTTTCCAATCTATTTCAAAAACCATTTTAATAGAATCCCTCTTTCATTTTTTCCTCTACCTTTTATTTTTGCTTTCAAAAACTTGAATATAAGTTAACACGGATAAACAATAATCTTTCATTTTTTCATGTCCCTGAACACAATTCTTTAAAACATATACTTTATTATTTTCTACCTTGCTGTAAAAACCCCTCTATTTTTATTGTGTTTTACTTTTTTTTTTTCACTATAATTTCAAATTTTGCTGAAACAGATTGCACACAATTGGATTGAGCTCGACAGATGTTTAAATTGGACACATATGTCTAAAGCATTTAAGGTATTGCTCATTAAAGCTATACATATTCCTAAGAGATTTCATGGATCATGGTTTAATGGTAGTTTCTCTCACTCTCAATGAAGTCAGTAATAGCACTTAAACACAAGGTCAAGAGACACTGTTAATATTCACTGCCCTGTTTGCTTTTTTCATCTTTTCCCCTTTTTTGGAATGAGCTGCTGTACAATGTCCCCTCATTCTCTCCAAGAGTTCAGACATAATTACATATGCATAGAAACGATTACAAATCCATGCTATCCTTCTGCCTCATTAGTCAGAAATCTGAGGGGGAAATGCCACTACTAACATGGCTTAAAATGCACTTGGCTTGATTTTTGTCAAGTTTTAATCCTATTACTTCAAGTGATTATTAATTAGCATTGCATGTAGCAATAACTCTCGCATAAATAATAAAATGCAGCTGTTTGTGACCCTCTGAAACACATCAACTCTTCTAAATTAGGTTCTCAGTTATTATGTATGCTATTAACTTTGATTTTTCTTACTAAATCACTCATTAAAATTTATTTTATATTACCATAGCACTGCCAATCATCCCAAAAATTAGTTTTTTTCCAAAAAGAGCAGTTGTGGCCATGTTTCCTTTCAATGTGGTTTATTGTTCACATACTAATTGTCCCTTCAGGCTGTTGCTCTAATCAATATCTAAGATTAACATAAACATATGAAGAAAGCTTTGTCCTAACCAGCCTAAATCATGAACAATGTAATAAAGGAAAAAGTTAACATTAATAGTTGTCTTTAGTATACTGAACTGCAGTTGAAGAGTGCAAAGTGAATTAACCACAAAGATTTCAGCCTTATCAGGTCTTCAGCATCATTAAAATCTGTAACAATAAACTCCCTCTACTACAAGTGCATTCTAAGAAATTGTCCATCACTTCAGACTTATTGTCACCTCAAACCAGTGTTGGTCTCTGAGCCAACCATTAGCCCATGGTTAACACAGTTAACCAAAGGAAAACCATATCTCCTTGGGACTGGAAGGAGAAAAATCCAGAGTACTTACCACTTTTTTTTTTTTTTTTTTTAGGACACTGTTTTCTCATGTAAATTTAAGAATTCTTTTTTTTTTTCCCCAAATGGTAAAATGTTACCATAGCTAGCCTTGGCCTTGCAAGCATTTCCTTTCCCTTTCTTTTCAACCTACCACCATTTTGATTGACCCTCTCCCCCTTTGCAAAATCAGATACAAGTACCATCAAATCTCCTAATGAGTGAAGGTGACCACCCTTTTCACAACTGGCAGTGAAGACCTCTGTTTTGTGTCATCACATCACACAAAAAGCAGCAGTAAAAATGCTGAAGAAATTCCCATGCCTCCCACTAGACCAGGCTGATCAGGGGCCCTGTTCAACCCAGCCTTGAGCACTTTCAGGAACGGGGAATCCACAATTTCCTGAACAACCTCTTCCAATGCCTCACCCTTAGGAAGAATTTCTTCCTAAAATGTAAACCAAACCTGTTCTCTTTCAGCTTGAAGCCATTCCCCCTTGTCCTGTCACTGCATACCCTTATAAAAAGTCCCTCACCAACTTTCCTGCAGCCCCTTTAGGCACTGGAAGGGTCTGTGGGATTTCCCCAGAGCCTTTTCTTTTCCAAGCTGAACAACTCCAGCTCCTGTGTCCATAGCAGAGGTGTGCCAGCCTTCTGCTATTCCTTGTGGCACCCCTCCCTGCTCACACCTGCAGCTCCACATCCTTCCTGTGCTGGGGGCTGTCACTGACATATTTGCTGAAAATTTCCTTTGCCAGGATTTCTTCTCCTGGGAAGGGTCAGCTTCTCCATGTTTGCTCCTCTGGAATGTGATTTGGAGAATCATTTACCCAGCATGTGAACTGTTTTTAATTAATGGCCAATCCCACTCCAGCTGTGTCTGACTCTCTGGTCAGTCGCAGGTTTTTATTATTCATTCTTTGCCAGCCTTCTGACATCTTTTCTCTTTCTTTAGTATGGTTTTAGTATATAATTTTCTTTTAATATAATATCATAATATAATAAATCAGCCTTCTGAGAACTTGGAGTCAATTCTCATCTCTCATCTCATCCTGGGGACCCTCACAACACCACCAAAGGGGGCCCCATATCTGGACACAATACTCCAGGTAGGGTCTCATGAAAGTGGAAGAGAGGAGCAGAATCACCCCCCTTGGCCTGCTGGTTACACTTTTCTTCTGTTCTGTTTAAATAAAAGCTTTAAAGCATTTAATAGCACAATACTAAATTGTGCTATTGCTATGAATTTTTAATGTGATTTGGATAACAGCAAAAATATGAAATTATATAATCAAATATCTTTACATGAAAGTAGTTTGAAGGGACTTTGAGTGTACTACTTTTCCATTTAGGGTCAAAATTTATCATGCTTATGTGATGTGTTCCACAAAAGTCTCCGTGGGTTTAGGATGGAAAAAGGGATAGTCTGATGCTTGACTTCAGTCTCAGAACCTGACTTATAGCATTCTTACAGCTATTGCTGACTGCTATTAATTAGGTATCCTGGGTTTTGGAATGTTTCCAGGCAGAAAGCTGGTCTGCTCAGGATCATTAATGAGGTCCCAATTATCCTGCTGGGGGGCAAGTGTGAGTGATGGAGTCACACAGGCTCCACCTTCAGGATGTTACAGAATCTAATGGACTGTGTGACTTTAGCAAAATCTTTTCACTCTGTGAGCGACAGACAGAAAGGTTTGGGTGATTCAGGTAAAAGCTTCAATCCTGTCAGCTGTGCCACAATTCAAAAGATAACAAAAGCAAAAAAAAAAAAAGTTAATGCTATGCAAATGAGTATTATATATTATGTGTTATATTATTATGTATTATTATGTATTGTATTATCACATGTAGTATGAGATTTCTTTTCATGTAAAATTCTCCAAACTTGCCCTGTATCATAGCCAATGTAGTTATGCCCACATTCTCAGTTCTGTTTCTTTAGAGGGTCAATCCTTTCTTTATTTTTTTATCTTAAACCAGATAAAAATATCTTTCTCTTCCCCAAATCTACTATTTTATTCACTTAACAATTAAGCAAACAATAATTATTAATGAGCCATGGGGCCAGTTTGTTGCTCTGAATCTGCTCCTTTACAGCTCTGCACAGTTGTTTTTACACTTACAATAGCTTTTTTCTAGCAGGTGATGCTTGGGAGACTTTGAATAAGATAATGGTCAAGTTGAGAAATTATGATTTATCCTATCCAGAATTATTCTGGTAAAAAACACAATAGAGACAGGACAAAATTCAAAGAAACAAACAAAAGTAATAAATGATTTGGTTTTGTTCTGAAAATGTACTTCTGCAACTTCAAAACACAATCTTTGAAACTTTTTCTCCTGCATCTGCCCCATTATTATTCCAGTGCCAATAGTGAATGTAACAATCTGTTTCATGTAAATCATTCTGCTCCCAAAGAAACTCATGTGATAAAGAAGTGTTCAAAATGGTAGATATTGGCGAGAAAAGTTTTGTTAAACATCTGACTTGAGATTTTTAAGTAGCCAAGCAAGAATTTTAAGTAGAAAGGTCAATATTCAGGGTAACATTTTGATTGTCTTGCATAATTTATGAATCAAAAACGAAATCACTATAAAAGAAGTAACATAGTAAATTTAACATATCAATAAGAAGATAGTAGAAAAATTAATAATATTGCAAGCAATGATAGATAATCTATTATGATAGATAACCTATTATCATAGATAATCTATTTTATTAGCCTTATGCACTCACTGGGCAACAGAGATTTCAAAATCCCAGGGCCAATTTATCTGATCTCCTGATTTTCCTTATCTGCTGCACAGCCTTTCAATCCCATCTCCCAGCTGCCATACCCAAAGTTTTGGAAGGCATCAGTGGATTTCTCAGACAAACTGGCCTGGGAAGATTATCTATTGATAGTTTCAGTTTCAGATACAGATTTTTCTTTTCATCATTGGCAGGTCACGAGAGCAGCCACTTCTTAGTTGTATGGGTAAGTACATAGAGCTTAAAGAAAAAAAAAAAGGAAAAGCACTATCCTGGTACTGCAGCAAGTTTACTTCATTTGCCAGATTTTAATTTTGCCCATAGCTTTTCTGAAATATATGAGAGTCTGATTCATTAAAATAATAAATGATTTAAATTTGTCTAACATCACAGTAATATGCAAAAAAAAAAAAAGCCTAGTGACCCAAGAAATTATTTTATGGCATTTAAACACAGCAAGTAGATATTCAAATACCAACTAAGCAAAAAAAAATTTGACCAAAGAGGGAGTGAACCTGGACTTATCCAACAGCTCTGACATGTGCTGAAGCATCCAGAGAAAATACTGACAATTTTGATCCAAGTGTGCTGGTATGTTGTGCTAAATCTAGAATATAGCAAACAGTTTCATAACCCAGAGAGAAGGAAAATGTAACTACAGAATGGTCAGTTTTGGCCAATGCTTCTATTATCATTTTTGTAGAAAGCTGTAGACATAATTCCTTTAAACAAGGCCTCCAGTGCTTAAAGCACTTTTATAGCTCTTAAAATCTACATCTAGCTGTACTCTGGTGATGAGGATAATGAATAGTCTCAAACCATGTCAAAACAACTGCACTTTAAATCTTCACATAAAGAGTGAAGAGGAGGGGTAAATCAATTTTTAATTTTCTAAATGATGGAATCAAAGTTGTGAAAGGATGTAAAGCAAGAGTTATTTCTTTATATCTTTACAGTCTTCAGGACTGTGCTGAAAAAAGTTAGGGATTTTTTTTCATTCTGTATTCATTATAAACCACAAAATTTCAGTCAGGAATATGCTCAGTTCTAGCACCAGTTACCTTCTTTTCACCTTTTCTCCCCTGGAGGATGTATCTAAGCCACTCTAAATTTTGTACCAGCAAAAGCAGGAGAGGTCAAAAAACCTCTTAGTTATAGGAAAGGCATTCTTAGCAGCAGGAATCAGAAATATTGGACATAAGAATGAAAGGACATAGGAAAAGAGGTAGACCATGAGAAGAAAATGGATGCCATTAGAAATCTGTGACACATTTAAAGTTCTGTATGTTTAAGTAAAGTCACTGTCTAGTTACATTCCTGGGGTTTTTTCAAGTAGCTCACAGATATTTTTGTTTACTAACAGAACCATCACAACACTTTATTGGATATATCCAGTCTTAGACTGCTTGCAAATACCCAAGCCATGCTCAACCTATCCACCTATCCACATAACTTTTGCATCATTCATGCCAGAAATTCAACACCAGTGTTGCAGAGGGATAATTTTGCAAAAAAAAAAAAAAAAAAAAGAAATTATTATCCAATTTCTTGAATAGAAGAGTCTTGAACACAAGAAGAGATATGCATATGAAATCCTAATAGATAGGAAGCTGACCTAGAAGGAAAAGTAAGATTGACTTCAACAGAATCATTCATTTATTAAAATACTGGCTCAACTTAAATTCTGAATTTGATTTCACAAGTGGGTTGGTTAATTTTTGATTAGTATTGATTAGTATGGCCATTGATTATAATTATTATTGATTATGGCCATCCATCCTTACTAATGCCACCATATTTTTGTTTGTTACTAACAGCAATGAAAGCAATAGGGCTGCACCTTATTTTTATGTTAACTACACAAGAATGACCTTGAGGAGGTACATAAGCAAGATGATTTACTTGAGCACTTTGATGCTTCACCAAGAAATTTTCTGGCCTGATGACAGTGCCAAACAGAGGTGCAGGACTGAAGCCTTATTCTCTCTTTATCATTCCCTTGTCAGCAAGACAGGGAAGATAATTCTCTCTGGGTCTGTGACATTCTCAGAATGAAAACATCTCAGAACTAATAAGCATCCTGAATTTAGTGTTTGCATTAGCAGGGAGCAGGTTCCCTTTGGTGTTAAGCAATTATAAAGAAATCTGCAAACAGTTGAGTAGCCATGAAGTGTACATCCCTTATTCAAAACAATATGTGAGAGTGAGGACAAGGTTTTCATATCTCCTTAGAATAATTTTACAACACCATATGTGTGTCGCAGACAAATTTTATGAAAAATCCTTTCCTTAGGATTTTTCCTCCTGAGAAGCTGAGAGGCCTCAGGAACAAGATGCAAACATTGATTATCTGCTGCTGTGCAATGCAACAGGTGCATCTGTGATTGGCCCATGTTGGATGTTTGTAATTAATGGCCAATCACAGTCAGCTGGCTTGGACAGAGAGTCTGAGCCACAAACCTTTGTTATCATTCTATTCTATTCTTAGCCAGCCTTCTGAGGAAATCCTTCTATTCTTTTAGTATAGTTTTAATGTGATATATATGATAAAATAACAAATCAAGCCTTCTGAAACATGGAGTCAGATCCTCATCTCTTCCCTCATCCAAGAACCCCTGTGAACACCGTCACATATGTGTGTTACTAAAAGTTTAATAATTGTTCTATGAATTTGTGTAGTTTTCACTCACTTGATAACAAAGCCAATTATGTCTATGGGATTTTCTGAATACTTAGAGGACTGTCTAAGTTGTGAATTAGTGAATAAGAATTTATTTAGAATTTATTGTTGAGCACAACATTTGCTTATACATCAGTGTGCATCTTGCTCTGCTTATGCTACCCTCACTTAAAAGGTCTAAGACTTTTAGATACATCCCTTGGTATTCATAGGACAAAGTGCAGCTTCTATTTGCACCTGAATGGATGGGAGGCAGTGAGCTGATCATTTCTGACAGTCAGTAAGGTGAGAAGCAAACACACTGACAGAAATCGATGTGCAGCACCAAGACGTGAAGAGGAGCAAAAGGCAACCTGCCTGAAACAGCCAGCCAAGGAACCTTCACCAAATGTGGAGGAAAGGATAGCAGCTTAAAATGTTATTATCAAGAACCACATGGTCAAATGTGTCAAATAAATCAAAAGCCAGCAGCAAATTAAAAAATTACCTTAGGAACCGGGCTGCTTCTTCACAAAGTGACAGTGAAAGATGACACTTACTTAATACAGCATATCTGTTAGTACATGAAGAATGGCAGTGTATTCTAATTTTTTTTTTTATATAAAGTAGCCTTATGTTTCTGCATGCATATTCTCCTGTTTACAGTACCTTGTTTCAAAAGACTGGCTCTACAAATGCAAAGTTTACTCTCTCATTCGAATCATACGCTTTGTGTTTATGAAAAATGCTGTTTCTCACTGTGGTATTACCAGATATGTTAATTTTACTGAGAAAATGTAGCTAAAAAGCAGAATCTCTACTTGAGCATAGAAAAAACAATGAAAATATCCCAGGAAATAAAACTCATGCTGTGTATGTTTCCATGTCTGATAGCTCATAATGCATTTTAACCACAGGAACCTTCCCATCATGTATTAATTATGGTCTACAAATAAAATCATTATCATTATGTAATGAAAAATGTGAGTAAATTGCTTTTAATATCATGTGCTGTAGAAATTCAAGAGAAGCCATGCAATTTTTATATTGGAATTTCTCATTATCACATTTGCTCCTACCTGCTGTGGATGTTATTTGGCATTTCTTTTCCCTTCATGACAAACATACAGAGATTTACAGAAAGGTCTCTCAGAACAGTCCTGCCTGGCTCTTACCTATATTAAAGGATAGTACATCAGCTCTCCAGAAACGATCTCTTTTTGCCTCTGCTCTCTGATCTCTCACAAGAGCCTTGGAATTTCTATTTGTGCTCAATTGCTCTACTTGAGTGGATAAAACAGCTTGGCAAGCAGGCCTCAGTTAAGCACTACTAGAGCTTTTGCTAAATAAAACTCCCTTTCTTCTGAGAGTCTGCAAAATGACCGCTGAGAGCACTTCTTCCAGCCAATATAATCTAAGTACATATTGACATACCTATGGACAATTTTGGAAAAACCCTTTCTTAGAAATTTGCCTTGATTATGCACCTCTAAGAATCCCTTGAAGATCCAGTGGATGCAGAGTGTTCAATACATTTAACACAAGACTGAAACGTCAACTTTGATGTTGTCAAACATCTCCCAGCAAATGCAAGAAAAAGTGAGTCCTGCAGCAAATATTGACCAAATTTAAATGATTAAATCACACCTTCAGGAAATGCACTGCAATTGGTTACTGCCACAAAAGAGTCCATGTGGAGCTGGCAGCACGAATTCCATACGCAGGGATCTCTAGCAGTAAGGACATGCTTGGAGGGCAGGTGAGGAGGCATTTCTGTTGGTCTGCACACATCAGAAGCCTAGGCTGGTCTACAATCAAATTTAGCAATTGACCCATGAGCAAAACAAGATAACCTTAACATGAGGACTTGGGAACACACAAAATAAGAAGGGAAGAATGTGGGGAGGACTTGGTAGTAAATGGGACTGAGTTATCTGGAGCATCCTGCGTTCCTCTAAACCAGAAAAAGAAAGAGGTACTTGCTGCAGTAAATGATCAGTATCTCTGGCTTGTAAATGGTTCATGGTAAGGTTGACCTTACATGTTTCCTGAGGATGTAACATGAAATATCAGCTCAGACTTCATTCTTTTATGTGAATTTGATCTCCCTGCACACTTTGCTTTATTTACCTTGGCTAAAGTGAGATCTTTTAATCAACTTCCTGACAAATTCATTTATAAATGTGCATGGGTACACTCCACAATGTACCTGAGCATTTATTCATGAGAGAAACAAACATTCCTCAAGAATCAGGAGAGAGAAATCAAGGCTCTGGATGACTTGAGAAGAATAATTTCAAACAGGCATTACTGAACTAAAAAATCCTGGACAAAGAAATTTTACTGATATCAAACTTCTAACGAATTTCTCTACACTTTCTCTACCACATACCTGTCTACCTGTCCATCCTATATTTCCCTTATTGAAAAATATTCAAGAAAATATTACCAACTTATTTCCTAAAAGTGTTACTCCATTAATAAAAGCACAAGGCTGGGCTCTCAGCCAAGACTGAGTTCCTTTGCCATCCGTCACAGCTGATGTGGAAGGCTCCTACCTGGCAGAAAAATTTGCTAAGTTGGTTTTTTTTGGCCCTGTTGGAATCCAGGAGGAATTTGCCACTAACTTCTTTTGGGCCAGCATGCACTTTAAAATATTGTAAAGATTTGTCATGTTTAAAAGCCCTCAGTGACATGGCACAGCATTATCCTCGGTGTATCTCTCATCTCCACTGCCTCTGCATTCAGGCACTCCAGGACAGCAGGTACTTGAGAAAGTGTGGCAGTAAAAAAAAAAAAAGGCACTGAAGATCTGACTAGAAGCACAGAAAACAAATGAGCCATGTGAAAAATTTCTCTTTGTCATAACGTTTCAGAATAAAATTAAAGATGAAACACTTGCCTGGCTCTGCTGCAGATGGTCTGATAAAATATTGCTTTAAGAGATCCTAATCACATGACTAGAGTCATTATAACATAAATTGATTCAGAAGAGATTTAATCAATTTAATAAATTAATTTAATCCTTCTGGCTGTAATTATTATTCTGCATTTATTATGTAGAATTTTTATTAGCTTAATGGTTTTATACATTTATCAGATACTCACTGAAGAAAATTTCAGTTACACATAAAGAATCTGAATAAATCAGCAATTACTTTCTTTCTTTTAAATGGTTTTATTATAATGGTTTTCTATTTTGGCTCTTAGCAGTCATGGCAAATTTCTTCAGCTTCATTGAGAAAATATTCTATCCAATATCATCTAAAGCCACACAACAGATACAACTGATTGCACTGCACTGTAAATCGTGTTTAAATATCTATATAATACAACAATTCCTCCAGTGGTCTGATGTAATTCAAAATAATAATACATTTTTAAAATAAACAAATAATTTTAACAGTTTTAGAGTAAACTTTAATGCCATTTACAAACCTTTTCATTTTCATTTTCATTTTCTCACTGTTCTAAAGCATGCCTGCATCTCTTTTCTAGTCCTACATGTACAGGGGGAAACCATGTAAATTTTATTATGGGCCTTTGGCATTTTAAGATTTGCTTTGGCTTCTCTTCAAAATAAGAGTATTTTCTAAAGAAATCTTTGCATTTAAAAAAAATTGACTGAAAAAATATTCAGCAATTTATAGCAAAACATTAATTTAAAACTGAGGTTGTTTATTGATGTAGCAGTATTCGCGCTGTAAAAATTCACACAAATTTTGACATGTACAGCTGAGCTTGGTCAAACTGCACTGCCTGGGAGGAGTCACTCAGTAAAATTATGTTCTTCAGACTTGCTGCTCTACCCCAGATTTGCATGTCCAAAGAATACAGCTTGCAGGAATTTGGTAAAATGATTTTTTGTTTTTTGGTTTGTTTTTTTTTTTTTTTAATCAGGCTTGCCTGATATTCTCCCAGGCATCCCATGGAAACCAAACGAGAGCTGGGGAGTCTGCAAGATTTTGAAGCTGTGAGAGGAAGAACTGGCAACGCTTTGGTCTCTTTGATCTCCCTTTGGTTGTTTTGCATTCAAAAGCAACCTGCCTGCCTACGGATTAACCTTGCCAGTGCATTATTTACTGCTGTGGCACAGGAAGGTAAACAGAAGCCACTGGGGTCAGTAGAGCTCCATTGCATTTTGCATTCAGCACACACTCTGTTTTGACTCAAAGCTCTCTAAATTAACTGACCAAAAAAATGACCTGAAGTTGGCTTTTGTAAAAAGGTGAGTGTTCTGAGGAATTCCTTTCTCTTGAGAATGGTTTGGGCTTTACACTAATTTAGAGAATTAAATAGTTCTTTTAGGATTATTTCTATATAGACACAATTTAAATCATTACTAACTTTTAGACACCAGTTTTAGGGATATTTCTGACATAAAAATGGATTTGTTTGCATGCAGATGAACTCTGCAGCAATCTCATCATTTCCAGGTTGCTATTGCTATAGCCAAGATTAATTAATTAGAAATATTAAAGTTAGGATTAAGGCTTGGACTTGATTCAGAATTCATTAGAAAGCTTGCAGATCTGGCACACAAATAATTTGGGTTTTCAAATGTTAGCATTATACCAACAATAAGTACTTTAAAAAATCCAAATGGCTTGCAAGGGTAAAAGGAACTATATAATTTATAATTATAAAAATAGAGAAAGTTTTTCTAGATTGTTCCAGTTAGAGTTTAATTTTTGTCCATCTGTTTACATTTCCTTTTTTGCAAGAGTATATAGTTTTCATAAAGTCATTTTCTTCATTGTGTAGCTCTCCATCTCACTAACAAGAGCAATTTTAAACTCTTAGTTTTGTGGCTGAATGGTGAAAAATATATCCAATCCAATGTAACCAAGGCAAGAACTACTGGAGATGGCTTCCAAAAATGCAGTAATTCAGAAAGTCAAATTTTTTTAAGTCTGGATCAAAATTTCATATAGGGAAGTTTTCCAAAAAAATGTTTCAGTGAGGTTCTCTATAAAGAAGACAAGAGTCACTGCATATTCACATATATCCAATGTCAACTTTCCCAAGCATGTGGCGTGAAACACCTCAAAAGGCATTTTTTCCACAAGAAGACAAGCACTGATCCACCTTGGAATAAAACTACCTGATAGAATCATAGCATTTTAATTATTACCAAGGAAGAAAAAAAAATTAGGAATCTTCAAAAAGAAACAAGGGAATAGGGGAAAACTTTGCTTTTTACAGTGACTGGCAAGGAAGTTTATTAAGATAAATACATTTGAGAGTATAATAAGTTACTATCAATGTGTAACAAAGCCAACAAAAATTAAAATCCCTAAGCTATTGTTTAGGTTTTAATGTATCCAGGAAAACAGAGGGGGAAAAAAAAAACATTTTCAAGTTTTATTCTTAGAAAGCATTAAAGACAAAGGAGAGCTACTTAATAGAAAATTCTGAATTCTAAAAAGACTTGTGGGAGATGGCAGTTTTTGGAAGCTCTGTATACGGTTCTTGTAAATCCTTGCCTTTCTTATTAGGTTGAAATTAGATAAGTCTTAATTAAGACATCTTATTTTTGCCTTGACTGATCATACAACAGTTTTCATGAAAAGGCAGAGCTTTCACTTAGAAGGAAAATATTCTTTATCATTCAAATCAATGTAATTTTAGAAAACAGAAATATATCAAGCATTTTCTGTCTCAGTTTCTTCAGAGCAAGACAGCCAAGAGATGGAAAGCACCAAAGGAAGGGTGAAGTAAATAAAGTTATTGAATTCACAATTTCATGGACATATACATGGTGAAACTTATGATACATTATAATGAAACAAAAAAAAAAAAAAATCCACATTTATTCTTTAATTTCCAAAATAAGAAGGCCTAAAATTTTGTTGAAGTCCTGTAGGGTCACAATTACCACTTAAATATGCTGCTAGAACCCTTCAATCAAAGCAGGCAACTGCACAGATGCCTCAGTAGATTATCCTTCCCCTTGGGTTTGAACAAATGTCCTTTCTACAGTTTAACACATTATGGCAACCTTTGTCCTTTGCGTGCTAGCAAAAACCCTAAAAGGGTTGCATTAAAATATAAATATAAATAAATTATACAAATAACAAATAATATAAATAAGTATATAAAATATATATGTATAAAATATTACACTAAAAGGGTAATATTAAAAGAAAATAAGTCGCACTTTTTTCATGCTCAGCAATTACACCTTAGAAAGAAACACCTTGTTCATAGGATGTAATAGGCCTTAAAACAATCAGAACATCAAAAAAGTGAAAGGAAACTATAAATTAAGACCAAATTATAACTTTATATTAAATCTGAGTTAACTAAAATACCAACCATACTGCAGAAGAGTTTACAACTGTCAGGAGCCAGATTCTGCCCCTATATTCTCCTTAGTGGTGCAAAATTTGAGTTGGACTATATATTTAAATAGATTAATGTAATTAAATAAGAATCTGACCTGTGGTAGCTACTAAAAGTTGAATGTGCACTATGTCTTCACCTGAATTAGCCATTTGAGCTGGCCTAGAAAGAAAATGATTCCATCATGCAGGAGATCTCTGGCTGTTTTTTTTTCATTCTATGTGGTTTTTATTCTTAGCATGTTCCTAAATATTTTCTCTACTTTACCTGTATCCACCATATAGTAACACAGAACTAATTTCTTTCTACAGTTTTATTATTGCACAATATTTCAGTTAAAAAGATTTGGCTTGTATCCTCTGGCAAGGAGAATTGCTGGTTTTATGAAATATTATCCATCAACTTAGATAAATTTGTTCATTTTGCAAAGTTCTCTTTGCAAAAGAGTTGAAACAGATGCATTTATGCCCTGTCCTAAATCATTTTTCAGCACATTAATACATGGCTTGCTATTTTTCAGCAGTCTTATGGAAATTATTATTAACTGTGTGTTTGTTTTCTTTTTATATTCATTGATGCTTAGCCCCCAAAGCTGGTAAAAATCCCAGGAAACCAGGTACTTTTTCATTTAAGAAAATAAAAGTAGACAAAATTTCTACACATAATTAATGCTCCTTCTTGGACCCGGTTTTTGCATGCCATCAATTAACACAGTCCATGACACGTGTAGTATCTGGAATTTTTTGAACCTAGAAGTATTACTGGAGCAGCATTCCATGATGAGATCAAAATGATCACAAGCTCTCCATCCTCAAGAGGAATTCTCGAGAGCAGAATTTTAGTCCTGCATACATCCAGATTTAGAATCCTACTCTAAGTGCTTAGGTCTGTATAATGGAATGACAGAAAGGTTATAATGTCTTTACACAAATATGATATGAACTCCCGTGTCTAATAACGACCAGAGACTGCTTTTTCATGTGGAGCCGGTGATAGATCTGCACTTGTCCTGCTAATCAGTTTTGGTCTGATAGGCACTCACTGTTATCCTTCAAATTCAATAATAAGGTTAAAGGGGCTAGCAGGATTGAGAAATGACTGCTGCCGTTTATCTCAGGTGCAGAGCCAGCTCTTAAATGGAAAAAATTACTGTGTGAATCACCACTTTGGAGGAATCATTTCACACCCAGCCTTTCTTACTCTAATCTCCATTCCTCAGCCGCCCATTAAACAGTATGTTTTGCACTCACAAATTTGACATCTGAGAGACCTCAACATATCTTCCCAACAGGCATCCTCAGGAAAGTTTTAAATATTGAATAATCATCACATATCAATTATCTTGAGGAAGGCCAAAGGAACAGAGACACATGGAGGGGTTTCTATTTTTCTTTTGCTAACATTTCCAAACTCCTGATGACTTCTGGATAATTAGGCCTTTGGAATCTTAATTTAGAGCTGATCTAAAGTGTTCCTTTATGACATTAATCTGAAACTATAACAGATAATTTCTTTGTAAACCAAATCACAAAACTTATCTGGTTGGATTCTTTGGTGTCTTTCTTAAGAAAATCTGAAGCAACACATAAAAAATGGGTTGAGAAGTTTTTGTGATACAGATTTGAAAGCAGAAAATACCACAAAAAATGAGCATATTTGAAACCTGAGTAATATATCCCCTATGAGGTCAAAAAACCAAAGTGCAAACAACTACGTGGAAGCAACTGCTACCTCTTAAAGAATTCACCTCTAGATTGTCAGATTCACTCTCAAAACTCATGGACATCAACTTCTCAGCATCCTTTTTACCAATCTGTCATCCACAAGAATTTCTTGGTTTCCTACAGCCTTCCTTAAACCACTAGACCTCCACAGCACTTGTGCATGATTGGTGCCCAAACAGATAAATAAAATACAGCAGGTACATTGGCAGAATGGTTCTGTTGCATGCAGACAAGAGGCTCAAGTATGCAGGAGCTTATTGGTAATTTTGTAAATTATATATATAAATAAGACCAGCATGTAATAAAGCTATTTTCAGTCTCACATGGGTAAATGTGGCATGAAAAGGAAATGAAATGTATTTACCTTTTCTGATGTCTTACTACATAATTTATTGGGCTGATGCTGTTCATTATATTTTATACTCCATTATCTTTCTATGTGAATTCTCTAAAAACATCAAATGAAGAAAATTTCTTTTTAAATTAATAATTTCAGAGTTAAACATTAATATTCAAATCAAATATGGTGCTATTGTGGACTTCAGGGAAAAAAACCAAAAACCTTTATGCTGAGCACAATGAAGGATTGATTGGCATTTCTGTTATCTCATTCATTAGTCATTCTGGACAGTTCAGACAAGTTGTTACCTACAATAATGGAGAGCATTTTACTTTTAAAAGGTTAATTTAAAGTCTATTTTATACTGAACTGAATAAAACTGTTTATTTATATATTTATTGCTTGTGACAAAATAGATATTTGCATTATTTTCTAAAAGAGTAATTAATATTTGTAAAGCTGTAAGCCTGACATAAGATGTGATAAGAAGAATATGCCATGGCAGGATGACCACCTAGGTTAAGCCGTATAATAGTCTAATAAATTTGCATTAAATTTCAGAAATTTATAAAGCAGGCAGGAAAGAGGAGAATTCTTATGACTTTCTTTGTAAATCTTTTACTTTTCTCCTCTCTCTAACATTTCTCTGCATAATTCCCCTTCTGAATTTAAACCCACGTCTTGTTTGTTCCTTCAGAGACATCTTCCAAATTTCTCCATTGATAGTGTCAGTCTATAAAGTCAAGCACAGGTAATCTATCACTAGCACAGGAACTGTATCAATCTTACACATTATTTTGCAAGCTCTGAGCAGCCACATCCAAACTTTCACACATTCATAGTGGAGAATAACATCACAAAAACAAACAAAAAAGAAACGTTTAACAATTATCAACTTGCTGACTGCCCTCTGATTTTTTCAATGGAGTCTATAATTTCTCTTCATAAAATAGCAACAAAACCCAAACTGTCAGCAAATATTTATTGATGATATTTTTTTTCTGTCTTCAGAAATTTTCTAGACCGCCTTGTTGAAAACACATATAAATACAAAATATTTGTTCAATGAATGAATATGTTAATCCAACCAAATATTTCAACAAAAAACCTAAATTCTCATGAAACTTAAGTATGGAAAAATTATGTTTGTTCTGCATTAAAAAATAGCTTTATAAGAAGAAAAACAAACTGTAAAGATTCTAAATATTCATGTTCATCTAAATTATTATAGCATCAGTAATGTCTTAACACTATTAATAACTTTCTGTTTGTAAAACAACACCCAATTCACTTGGTCATAAGCGAGTGAATCATCAGATTTAGATGGATGGCAACATAAATTTTGGGATGCAATGAACAGGCTTGTGGAACACTGGCTGTATCTGACTCTTGCCTTGCTTACCTCTTCTACCTGGATCTCCACACTTAGCTGCTAGATCTCATCCAAGCTGGCCCTCATGCCAAAGCCATCTATTTCACATCCCAAATCTCACACTGCCTCCTGACTTTCTGAAGAATTCTCAGGACCTTTGTTTCAAGTTTCTGTTCAGGCAGACATGTGGAAGCTGAATGCCCTTGCCACTGTGCATTAAGCAGCAAACTAAGCCATCAGATATTCTGTTTGTGGGGAGGAGGCAGGATGAATGTTTAATAATTAGCTGCTTTGGCTCAGCAGTCATTCCCCTGTGACTTTAAAAGCTTGAGCTGTGAACTCTGCTCTTTAAGATGAGGCCCACATTTCATCACTTACAAACAAACTTGGAATTATAATTAAAACCTTGGAGAAAATGTTCCCACAACTTTTGAGCGCGCACAGATTTCCTTCAGTCCTTTTGCCTTGGCTTGGCTCTGTGGGTGCAGGTGTGTGCAGGCATGCTCAAACTCTGATGAGAGAAAAAAAGGGATGCCACTGAAAATCAGAGCCTTTTCTGTGCGTTTGGATTCACACTCAGAACAACAGGGAGACAACAAGAGTCACCCTCTGCTGGACACAGTCATGGCAAGACCTCACATTTTCCCTGGCACCAGCTGGAATGATTCAGCAGCGTGAGGAAACCTCTATAATTGCCAGGGGGTGTGAGGTAGGGATGGAGACATCTTCTCCAGGTAAGCAGGCCCCAGGCAATGCCCCCCTGCTTTTTGGAAAGACATTTTTCTATATAGGTGACCATTTGTGATGGATAAGAGTTCATGTATTTCATATGCAAACCCTGTCTCTGAACCACTGCACTGGACCAGGCAAGGGAGTCCTTTCTGTGACACTAAACAAATTCACCCTAAGAAGCTGTGTCCCCATGTCACTTCAGCCATTCCTGACCTCCAGAACTTCCTCCTGACGCTGCTGAGATTTAACCTCATCCAAGGCTTGTAGGTATGCGATTTTTCTTTTAGAATAAAAATTGCATAACTGCTTGAATAATAAATTTCAATAGTTGCGCATCGAAGGGCTCTGGTGTAATTTGTTGGACAGAAAGACCTTTTTAAGATTCTCAGGCAGCCTTGGGTAGTTTGAATTGGTAGGAAATATCCAGTATATCTGTGACACACTTGATCTTTCTGCAAAAAATGAAAGAGAAGAGGTTAGATTATGCTGAGAGCCCCTTGAGGCAGATTTTAGCATGTAGAGTGGGTACGACTTTTACAATCATCCCTGGATCACGAGGGCGCAGTTCAACAGATTGAATCCTCAAAGGGATGGCATTTCTAGAGATTTAGGATGTTTTGCCCAATTTATGTCTATTTCTAGTGGAAACTGAAGCCTACTATTTCGACCTCCTCCATTTCCTGCATAATTTCTTCAGGTTTTAGTTTGCAGCTTTCTCATATTGAGTGTTTCTTCACAGATCCAAAGCATGACTATGATGACATAAGCACTCTGTTAATAATAAATATTTCTGGCATTTTTTTTTTTATGAGTAGGATCTGTAATTTTTTTACCAGCCCTGTAAATAACTAAAGCACCGATGCTTTTTTTGATGGAAATGAATTCAGAAGACTGAGTACTTATGAATTAGTATTTTTCCTCTAAGAGTACATGACAGCAAAGAAAACATGTCATTACCAGAAATACCTATAGTGATTAAAATGGTAATTAATGACAGCCCCTCTTATTAGTATAAAATAAAGCAAATTACAGATAAACCTATTTTTATTTTTTTTTTTTTAATAGCAGCAAATCACACATATCCTTATCTTTCACATAGGGCGTAGATATATTTCCAGGGAGGAAAAAAAACAACCATATCTCCAAAGTTGAAAATCTAAAAGAATTTCAAGTAGATAGCTAGTCATTTTGCCTTCCTCACAGACCCATTTACGAGGTTTATGTTCTAATTCTGCTGACATCAACATCTGGAGGCAGAATTAGGGCCATATTTTTCACTGAATAAGAAATTTAATTTATATGAAAAATTACATGTTTTCATTTTAACTCAGTTTTGAGTTGCTTACATCTTCCTGAAAACAGACACATAAATCACACCTACAGACATCTATGGCAGGCATCCTGCCTTTGCTCAAAATATTAACTAATGAGAACAAGAAAGCCTTTCCTAAAAGCTGGAGAATTCTGCAAGAACTCAGTAAAGTGAAGCCACTTATTAAAGATTCCTGAAGAAACTGTGAGAAAATTTTTACTTTTTAAATTCAGGTGTTCAAAAAATGTGTTTGTCAGCTTGCATTCAAAAAATTCTCTGAAGCAATTTTCTTAAAGTTTTAAATGTAGGATGGCAATAAAAGTTTTGGAAAACTGTGAGACTCAAGAAAGACCAATAAAATTAGCCATTCAAAGTTCATCACAGATTTTCTTACAATAAAGGAAATTTTGGTTTTAGCTAGGAGTAAACATGGTTGCCTTGCTCAATTACTGCAATTGTCAGATGAATTAAAGCTGCTGAATGTGGAGCATTTGGGGTTGGAATTCTTAAATCTAGAAAGTATTGAATATTCCGTATGCAACTTGAAATTCTTTTCCAGTCACTCAAGTCTCTTCCAACACAAGGGTTGGCAAGCAGTCCCAGATTTGACTTTTAGAAAGCCACAAAAAAGGAGTGACAAACAAAGTCAACCAGGCTGGCAGCTCTTTGCTGTTGCAGAGCTTTCTTGGGAGAAATCAAGCACCAACTGGGTGATTTGCATCATTCAGAAGAAATTTTCTGCAAAGTGTTCACATGCAGTCCACGATATGGAATTTCTCTTTATGCTCTTAAGTAACACTTGGAGGTTGTTAGGCAAAATCATGCTTCCCACAAAAGACATACTAAACCCTGTTTCTACTGTCCATCTACTGTCACACCCAGAGATAATTGAAAGGTACAGAAAACTGGAGAGTTAAATATTGGAGATTTGCAATGTGTTTATCTCATCAGGCTCTTGAAAAAATTAAAAGATTCAGTGCTGTAGGAGTGTTGAGTGCCTTTTAAATTTTTGAGTCACAGTTGAAATGAGTAAATAAATACTCTGAACACCATCTTACTTTTGGGTGTAGGAACCAAAGAGTTAATCTGACAAAGATTCTTGGACAGTGTGAGAATGAATTTTATGAAACCAATAAAAGAGGAATTTGTCCTCCTAAAGCAGAATGCTGAGACCTGAACGAAATACTTGGTCTCTGTCCAAAGCCCTGCACAAAAACTTCAGAGCATTGTTCGGAAAAAGCAGCACGAGGAGTGGTCACTGGAATGTAAAAAAATATGTGAATCTGGGTCCTGCAATGCTGTATTATCTATTTATCAGCCCTGGATTCAAGATGGAAACTCTGGATTTCAATTTCCTCCTCTTTTAAGCTGGAACAAGTACCCAAACAATCCACTGGCTGATTCAGAGGCTGGAAGGAAACTGGAAGCATCATCCTCTGGGGCTTCAGTTTTATATCTGTGAGGCATGCCAAGGATGAAACTAACCTGAAATAAACCCCTTTGTACAAAGTTCTGTAACAGTAAATTAAAACATTCACAGAGACCTGAAAGGTTAATAAATTTGTTTCCATTCCAGCTTTATATAAACTTCAAATAATGACACCATCTTTAAGATATGACTCCCAGGATCTCCAAGCACCTGCATAACTCCAAATTAGTATCAGCCTGTCAGGTATGTCAGATGCCAGAAGGAGCATTGGGTGCATGGGCAAAAATAAACTCAAAGATCTATTCAAAACACACAAACACACAAATCTGCAACTTATCCTTCCCTGTGCTCTATATCCACATGAAAATGTCACATAATGATTCAAAATCCTGCTTCTACACAGATTTGTGGTCTTCATCCAGTAATTTGTTTTCTGCCCAGAAAACACAAACTTAAATAATCTGGTTGACAAAATGATAGGAGTATCATTCAATGAACCAAATCATGGAACTGACCTAAATTACATTTTGTAACAGGTTCAAAAAGCTTGGCTGAAGATTTCACTTCAGATAAAAGTGCTTATAATAATTTCCAGAGAAAATTAAAGGTGATAAGGGAAATTACTGTCTTAAACTTTTTCTTGCTGCATAGCTTCTTTTTCAAACTAGTATTAAATCACAGGCGGATAATAAATTTCCTACAAGTAAGCTGAAAAACTGTGAAATATTTTCAGATAGCTGCAATAGAAGGCATTTGAGAGATTATGCTGCAAGGAATTCATTAAGCATCTGAAATCTTCTGACAGTGTCTCAAATACCTTTGTAAATTACTTAAGTCTGGACTTTGTTCGTATAAAAATGTAATCAGTTTCTTCTTGGAAGACATTATTCTTTATAAACTGGGGGAAAGTACACGTGTGGTCTGTTGAGACTGGCTGGATTCCAGGCACCCACCAAAGCCTGGGCTCTCTCACTCCCCTCTGCAGCTGGAGAGGGGAGGGAAAATATAGCAAAGGGTTCATGAGTTAAAGCTTGGGAAAGCTCACCCATCCAACACTGTCATGGGCAAAAGCTTGGCCATGCAAACCCAGTTCAAGATGTCATATTTCATTTTTGCTAGCTTTTCCATATGGCTGATGCAAGACTTTAATGTGTTAATTCTATAACTTTAATTCATATTCAAATAGATAGTTAAGAAACAGGAACAGTATCAAATATGCAAGAGTGAAGATCTGAACTATCCCTACCACCCACTTCTCATCAAGAAAGAGTCCATCAGTAAAATTTTTAGTATTTTTGATTATGGAGGAGTTATAATTTATCTATATCTCTATATCTATCTATCTATCTATCTATCTATCTATCTATATCTATATAGATAGATAGATAGATAAATTATAACTCCTCCATAATAAAAATATAATATTATATATATAATTATAATATTATAACATATATTATATATATAATATGTAATTATAATATTATATAATATTATATATATTACATATATATAACTTATATTAATTTATATAACTTATCTAACTTATATATATATATATATATATATATGTTATATAACTTATGTAAGGAGTTATTTACAAGGAAACTGGAACCAGAACTGGGGAAAGCAGAGTAGGAAAAACTCAATAGCTGATTAAAATTAAAAAAAAAAAGAGGAATCTGTGACAAATTTTCATCCCCTTTCAAGAAATTAAAACTGACTTACACTGTGTATCCACAACACTGTAAAAAAAAAAGTAAACATGCTTCACCTACCCTGCTGGACAGATAGCACTGCGTTATACAGGTCTCAGACTAATGTTGCTATTTGCATTTTGTAGGCATAGCATTGGAAGTTGTAACTAAAGAGCATTTGGGCAGATCCATCTTACACCTGAGACAAGGGCTCACAAGCAGGTGCTTAAAATTCCCCAAGTAGGACATGGATTGTGCCAATCATTCCCCATCACTCCCAATCCCAGTCTGTGTCCTTCCAAGAGCTCCCAGGACCCATCAGACTGTATCTGACCTGGGTGTATGGAAATGCAGTTTTCAGGGAGGCACAGAAGCACAGCACACTGAAGCAGCAGTCTGACGCCGGCTGGGGTCTGTGTACAAATCACAAACGGGACAGGGCTGCTGTGGAACGTGCCTTGAGATGTTTGAATTTTCAGCATCACTCTCATTACATGGGTATGACAATGGGAAGATGCCGGCAGCTCACATCCCAGGCAGCAGACCGAAAATTTAATGTTACAACTTACTTTATAAGCTTCTTGACCAATCACACAAAGCAAAAGCACATTGACAGTAGTTCTATCCAATCACTATAAGCACAGGTACCTTTGGTTAAACAATGCTTGCTTATTTCAAATACAATACCTGCTTGTAAGCCTTAAAACACAATGCACAGAGCTCCATTATTAAGCTTCAAACTTCCTGATATCTTGCTAGATAAACTTTTCTGTAGCTTAGGGAGTTATTCTAGACAAGCCTTAATACACAGACCATTGTTCTATTTGTCCTTGTTTTTCTACAGTTTAAATAATTTTTCTGCTGACCTATCTCATGGCTGCTGCTTAGCTCTAATCACAGTTCTGCTGTCTCTGAGGCCTGCCTTTTGCAGCTTTCCCAAAACCCTCTGATTTTGTAGATTCCCACACAATGTGTAGGAGCTTGCCAGCAGCTGCCCACTGATAGCTGTGGGCAATTAGCACATGTGAGCTATCCTGCACATCCTGCCTGCTCCTCTCAGCACATCAGACAGCTCCAGACAGGCCCTGCAGAGAGCTCCAGCGCTGCAAGGCATGTTCTGGGGAGCCCTGGAGACATCCCTGCTGCTGCAGGATGTGTGCTCACAGCACTTGAGCTGGACTCCTGGTGGGCCTGTGATGCACAGCGGAAGAGCTCTGCTCTCAGCAGGCACATGCCCACCTAAAGGCAGCTGGATGGGGCTTTGGCAGATGAGCTGGGGATCTGAGCAGGTGTCTTTGATGGGCACTGAAAATCTGGCAAATAGGCTGGAGGAAATGGATCTGTCCCTAATGAGTGCTATCTTGAAACATCCTGTTTTTGCAGCTATCACACCTCTCTGCTGTGGCTTAAACCCAGCCAGCAACTCAGCACCACCCAGCTGTTCATTCAGTCCCCTCCACAGAATGGGGAGCAGAATAAGAAAACAGGTAAAACTTAGGGAATGAGATAAGAACAGTTGGAGAAGTAAAATAAAGAGTGTTATTCCATTATTATTGATCATGTTGTTGTTGTTATTATTATTGCTATTACGACTATTATTATCATAAGGTGGTTTTGGAGTTTTTTTGGGTTTTTTTTGTTTTTTTTTTTTTTGGTTTGGGTTTTTTTGTTTGTTTTTTTGGGGGTTTTTTGTTTGTTTGTTTTGTTTGGTTTTTGTTTTGGTGGGGGTTTTTTGGTTATTGTTTTTTATTGGGTTTTTGTTTTGGTTTGGTTTTTTTGTTGTAGTTTGGTTTTGGGGTTTTTTTTTTTTTTTTTTTGGTTTTTGGTTTTTTTTTTTTTTTTGTTTTGTTTTGTTTTTTTTTTTTTTTTGTTTGTTTTTTTTTTTTTTTTAATGAGAATGAGAGAGAAGAATAACAGCCAGGACAGTCAAGTGATGCACAATACAATCTCTCACCACCCACTCACTGATGCTCAGCTCAGCCCTGGCTTTCAGGTGACCTGCCTGTTTTATGCACTGAGCATCATGCTCTGTGCCATGGAATATCCCTTTGGCTAGCTCAGGTCAGGTTTAGGGCAGCATTCAATCAACATGAAACACTTCCCAAAGCATTGATTTGGCCTATTCAACTCCACAAACTCTAAGCCTCTTCATTTTTAAGTGTAAAATGCCAAGAAGAGGGAATTAGAAAGGAAAGATGTAGAAAAGCAGACATATAGCTATAGGTTTCCAGCAGTGTTCAACGGATAGAAATTCCAAGAGCAGGTAGTTGCTTCGATCCAAGACATGTGCTTGCTTTGTTCTCAGCCCTAAATACACTTTGGCCTTCCTGGGGTCTTCCCCCAGGTGGGATTTCTGGTCATTTGCCCCCTCAGGAGCTGGGTTAGGGGCTCCAGAGGTGTGTGTGGAGCATTGCCTGTGCTGTGCCAGGGATGGGCAGCCCCTGCCAGCCTGGGGTACAGGCTCTGGGTGGGCAAGGCCTGACCTGTTCCTTCCCTCACGCAGTGCACCCCAAAACGTCTCGAGACATCAATCTTTCCAGTCTCTCACAGGTACCCCAAAGAATTGTTCTGTCAGGGTCAAGAACAGGCCCGTGTGAAGAGCTGCCTCCACTCAGAGTCCAAGGTGCACCACATTTGTGCTAAACATTCCATTATCCCACCCAAGAGCTCCATGGGACACCTTGCCAAGGGCAGAACATTGTTCCCACACCAGGGAAAACCAGCAGTACCTCAGGGTTCTGAAGCTAAGAACACCATTGGGGAGGAGATACCCAGCAGTGTGAAGGAACCAAGTTCTGCTGAATCTTCACCTTTCTCCCTCTCCCCACCCCATATTCACACGTAAAACTACTCATATGGAAACGTTTCTGTGCGACTTCTTCTTTGCCACTTGTGTTCCTTGATAATTTACTCTTAGCAGGAACACTGGAATGTCCATCCTACCAAAAGGCAGCACATTGAAAAGGTCAAAGCACTACAGCAAAATAGCACAAATCCCAAAAGGCAATATTCCAAGTCTGACACCTCTTTGGCATCACCAAAACTGTAACTAGAGTGAGAAATTATATGTAATTATCTTCTTGCTGATAGGCTCTGAAGACTGTAATTTCATGGTGCCTGGATGTCATTTTCAGAACCTTCTGCCTCTTTGCAGTACTGCAGGCACACTTTCAGCTTTCATCTGGGGCACTTGAAACAAAAGTAGAAGTAAAGGAGAGACACTTAAGAGATTTATTTGGAGCAAGAAGTCATGACAGTTTTCAAAATTACTGTAATAGTTTAGCATTGTTCCTACTGAAGTCAGAATTCTTCAGGAGAAGCCTGATCTCTTCCTGTGGGCTGTGCAGTATTGAATCCCTCTTGAGACTCAATTATGCTCTAGGAAAAAAGTAGATCTCAAAGTTTGAAGCTGATTTGCCTCCTGTTGCCTCCTTTCTGTTTAAGCCAACAGAGGAAATAGGACAGAACAGATCCAACTGATTTGATCCAAAGGCAGGAAGTGGATGACTCCTAAATCCTTTACCTGACAATATGGGAGCTGAAGTATTAAATAACCAGCAGTAAATCTCACTTTTTGTTGTGGTGATGTCACTTTTGAGGATCATTTGATTTAATTAAAGCACACAAGGAGAATTACTCTGCTGACATCTTGTTGGTTTAGTTGACCTCTGTTAATACAGTTGATGAGTTATAGTTCGTTTGTTTGCTTTTCCCCCTGTTTTATGACTGTTTTTCGCTTCCTTTTCCTCATTCTCCTTGTGCTAAAGAGGCCAGGAACTGACATCCATATGAGTATCCCTGAATAAATGGCTTGTTAAAGGCTTGCAGAACTCCTTTACACCTTCACTTGGCAAGTAGAAAAGGATGGAGGTGAGACTGGGGTGAAATCTGTATTTTCTAACCTCTCAGAAAGCAGCTGGAACTGGAAGAAGCTGGATTTCTCCAGAAGCATAACAAAGAGATCAAGTGCTAGCATAGGGTCTTGAAAATCACAGAGCCCTGAAAGACTTACAAAGACAAAGAACACCGAACAGAGAGGATAAGAGGCAGAATATTTCAGTTTAGGTATCCCACCCTTCTGTGCTGGAGCTGCTCACACACAAACTGCTGGGAGCAGAGGCGGAGCAGGTCGTGGACGTCCTCTGTAGCAGACACAATCTCTTATTGCCAGGACAATAGGGTGACTGCAATGGAAGAAAGAAGGGACTTTGTCAGTGCAAAAAGCAGAGGGAGAGGAAAGTAAGTGGAGCAGAGAGGGAGGAAGGAAGTGACACCAGAGGCTTTGGGTTGTAGCAGCAGCGAGAGGAGAGCTGAGCTGTCTGTGCTGCTGTGGATGTGGGGTGGCACAATTGCTTCACTGTAGGGTGGAAACTTCAGCCCTTCTGTCACATTAGGAAGCAAAGGAAGAGAGCAGGGAAACAATTTTGGTTCAGGGGGAGCGCTGAATGAGGTGGGTAAGAAAGTTCCTGGGTTCTAAAATAATTCTCGTGGTCAAATTTGACCTGATTTTGGTGGACATAAAAAATTTAAATGCTGAATGGATTTAATTTAGTTCATAGATTATTCAACCTATAAAGGAAACAACTTTCAGTAAGGCAAAAAAACCCCACCAAAATAAATAAAAACTGACTGATTTTAAGCACAGCCAGTTTTATTACTTCCTGTGTGCATGTTAAATCAAAGAATGGTTTGGGATGGAAGAGACCCTAAAGATCATCTCATTCCAAACACTCTGTCATGGGTAGGAACATCTAATGCTCAGTTGCCTCAAGGCTTTCTTAAGAGATGCACTTTTTTATGCCAAGATTTCCCCAGATTTGATAACTCTTGAGCACCTAATCTAAGAATGTAACCCTCCTATGGAGGAATTATGCTGAGCAGTTTTACAGGCACTGTATTGCTGTGTCTCTTCAGTAGATGGATGTATCACCCTGCCAAATAAACTGATGCAAACCTGGGATTTGTGCAGAGGCATATCAGCATCCTGGCTTTTCCTCAGCCCACGCAGATTCTGGAAAAGATGCAGCACAAGAAAATTCAAACCCCACATGAATAGAGCACTACTGAGCAAAGATTTCCTTTGTGTTTCAAACTTGTAAGGAATGTGGTCATCTAATAGAAAAGCTGTCAGAAACTATTTACTTAAATAATTCATTTGAAGTCATTTGTTTTTCATGTTGCCAGAAAAAGTAATGTGTCAGGAAAAATGCCAGAACCAGAAGGGTATTTTCTCAAATTTTTTTCCTGGTATCCATCTGTGTCTATTCTGCAGCAGTACCACTTATAAGAGGCCAGATTCTATTACATGATTTCCCCCAGTTGTTACACTCAAGCAGACTACAAATCACTTGTTTAATTTCTGATTACAGTTGCTTTGTTCGAAGGAAAATTTTCAGAGCAAGCTCACTACCAAGTGTAATGCTGCTCAGTAGAATCCATAGGTTATTTATCAAAACCACATGGAAGTGGTAAACCACAGCCATGGAAAAGATGAAGCAAAGCTTTGCAACGCAGTGTCCCAAAGGTATGATAATCATATCTCTTGATAATCATATCTCCCTCTACTGCCTTATTGCTAATTAAATTAATTAATTAGGGAAGTCTTTCCCAAGTGGACTTGATTTAATATGCTGTATGTAATTAGCAGCTCTTGGAAATGGAGATGAGATGATTTCTCCCCTTTTTTTTTTTGGTGTCACAGAGAGCTCTCAAAAGCTTTGCAGAGAAAGGAAATGATCAGGCTTCTCGTTTGGTCCAGTGGCAGCTCTGACATTAGTGCCTAAAACATTTTTTCACAGAAGAAAGAAAAATAAAAAAAAAAAAAAGAGTGAATATGATCAAGGGCAATGAGGTTTTTAGTGATCCTGGCACACTTGGTGAGCTGACCTGAACAGTCTTCCAAATTTAAATGAATAATTCCTCTTAAGAGTAAATAAATGCAGCTGCTGTGGGGATGATATTGCAGCAGTGGAGATCTGTACAGGGATTGTGTGGTGGGGTGACCCTGTCTGGATGTTGAGTAGCCACCAAATCCACTCTGTCACTCCTCTCCTCAGCTGGACAGCAGGAGGAAAATATAACAGGGTTGAGATAAGGATAGGGAGAGATCCATTACCAATTCCAGTCATGGGAAAAACAGACTCAGTTGGGGGAAAATAGTTTAATTTATTACCAATCAAATCAAAGGAGAATAGTGAGAAAATTGAATCTTAAACTAGCTTTCTCCCATTCCTCCCTTCTTCCTGAGCTTTGCATCACTCCTGAATTTTCTGCTTACTCCCCTTAACTCCTTTGGACATGAGGGAAGATTCTGGCAGTATCTCACAGAAGATAGCCCCCACTCTGATCTCAAAACCCTGCCACACAAATACAAGAGAACTGCTCACAGACCTGCCAAATTTTGTGAAAATAACCTTTAATATAAATGACAAGTAAAGAATGTGAGGAAATAGGTTTCATTATTTCTAAAGATATTCTCCTAATATCACAGAAAATACAAATGCTGTTTAAGAATAATTAGAATAGCTTTAAATTAGTAGCTGTATCATTAAATAAATCATTTTATTTATAAAGTAAATTATTTTCTAGAGACACACACACACCACTCACACTTGGATAGGGCAGAGAGGAGGAGGCAATGCCCCAGCATGTTTTCCATTGCTCAGCCTGCCACCATTGCTTTATCGTCTACCTGTGACCTCTTCCTCTGCCTGCTAACATCTTCCTCAGATTTATTCTAGGATTCCTGACACCTTAATATCTGCCAGTGGCTGGCAGGGATAAAACTTTTCCAGTCTAAACGGCTTCTGCTTTTATTCAAACATGTTTCATTTTGTCTCCAAAAGTCCAGGACGGGGAAGCTTCGGTGCTAAAGCACAGACAGATCATCCATGCCCAAAAAGGGAACTTTAAAAGACAAATATTTTAAAGGATGTAGCAAGATGAGAATTTTTTTTTTTTTAATGCCATTTCAAAATAGCAATTTCATGCTTTGATAGGCTACTGACTGCCAAAAGAGAAACAATCCTCCCCTTTCCAGCATTAATGTAGTACCTGTTAGAGCTGGGAAAAAGACATTGAGGTTGCCAAACAATATAACAGTAAAAAATACTCCTTTCCTGTGTGTGGATGAAGCTTTTGCCTTTGAGCTTTTTCATAGGAAAAAAAAGGCCTAGTGGAAGACACACCTTTCTGCCTCCAATATCATTAGTGATGGGCTGATGATTCCGGCTTCAGTGCCTGCTCCCTTTTATTCTGTGTGAACAACAGCCCCTCCAAACAGGCTGTATATAATACATGCAACAAATATAAACAAAAGTAATATAAATAAAATATAATATAAATGGATATTATAATTCATAATATATATTTTAAATTATAATATAATTATAATATAACATATATTACAATATAATATATTATAATAATATAAAAAAGTAATATAAACAAAATGTATAGATATATATATCCAGAGACATTTCTCTTCAGCAGCAAGGAAGTCTTCCCAAATGAAATCCTTATTCATATTATTTATAAAATGTTCAGTATTTCCAGATAAGTGTTTCCACCTCTGTTTTATAAATCAGAAAGATTCTGAACTGTTCTGAAGCTATCCTGTAGCTGAAAAGAATCAGTCAGGATTCAATCAGGAATCAATAAGGAAAACAATCAGTACTCATTTTTGTAGTATTTGTGCTTCTCTTTTAAAAAATCAACTCTGTAATTAAATATTTGGGGGAGGGAAATTATTACTATTTAAAGCAAGAATAAGTATTCCTGGACAAGAAGCCTGAAGGAAACCCAAAAAGATACACATATACATTGGAGTATTTGAAATCTCCTTGTGCTCTGTATTAGGGAACTTTCAGAAAAAAAATTGCCCTTGAGGGAATTTCCTCCTGCAGCATGGAATAATGTGATATAGATCACATGGGGAAATAAAAACAAGTGCTAAACCTTAAAATCACAAAGCAGAATACAAACAAGAAGTTGTGCAGCCTTGGGAGCAGAGGATGGGATGACTGACAAGCAGCTGTGGCTTGCAGATGCTATTTCTACTGAGAACACAGAATCCCTCCTTGAGAGGAATAATCTCTACGATTATCCTTAGCAACTCATGACTTGCAAAGCATACATTGGGGGACATATTGCTTTATTTTTTAGTGTGTCAAAAGTTCCTGGAGGCTGAGATGCAGTGGCATGCATCTGTTGAGACTGAAAAGTTGTCACTTTGGAATGTCATTTGTGGAGGTCACTAATTAAGCAAGTCAATAATTAAAAAATATACTAGCATAGAATCAAAGGACAATGCCAACAAAAAATTTCCTAATGTGCTTTCTAAAGGCTTTTGGTACAGAGGCCATCACTTTGATCACACTTTTTAGTACTCAGAGAGTGTGACATGTTCACAGGGGTCTCAGGTTGAGGGAAGAGACGAGGATCTGACTCCATGTTTCAGAAGATTGATTTATTATTTTATGATATATATTACATTAAAACTATACTAAAAGAGTAGAAGAAAGGATTTCATCAGAAGGCTGGCTAAGAATAGAATAGGAAAGAATGAAAACAAAAGCTTCTGTCTCAGACATAGTCCAAGCCAGCTGACTGTGATTGGCCATTAATTAGAAACAACTCTATGAGACCAATCACAGATGCACCTGTTGCATTGCACAGCAGCAGATAATCAATGTTTACATTTTTGTTCCTGAGGCCTCTCAGCTTCTCAGGAGGAAAAATCTTAAGGAAAGGATTTTCCATAAAAGATATCTGCGACAAGAGAGAAATTCCATTCTATTTCCTGATGGTTTTATCAACTTTTCTTTGAGCTGGAGCGAGCTGAGCAGGTCCTCGCTGTTTATGGACTCACTGACCCTGTCCTTCTCCCCAGAGCAGGCACAGGGACCCTGGTCTGCAGCCTCCAGGGATGAGGAACATCCCCCAGGTTACAGAACCGGCTCATTTCCCACCAGAGGGCACTGCAGGATGAGGCAACAGTCCCTAGGTGGAATTAAAGAAACCCACTCATAACAAGGCATGGAAACAACAAAAATACCTCATACCACTACTAACAAAAAAAACCCCAAAACCATGACCCACCCCAACAAAAAAAAACCAAAAAACAAAAAACAAGAAACAAAACCAACCAACCAAACAATAAAACAACAAAATCCAAAACTCCAAACAAACTAAACAAAACAAAACAAACCAACACAACAAAAAACCCCAAATAACCCCCCTAAAGAAACAAAGCCAAAACCCCAGCAGCACACACAAAGCTAATCTCTGTCCAGACTGAAGATCAGGATTCCCAAGCCAGCCAAGAAAGGCAGTTGGTAAATAGCTCAGACATTTCCCAACATCAAAAACGCTTACCAGGGATTGTATTTATTTATTTATTTTTAAATGCATCAAATACAAGAGAGAAGAGCTGGAGGATTCAGCAACAGGCTTCTGATAATCTCACTTTGGTCTCAGCTGTTTGGGTCTGACTGGGGTCAATCTGATCTCGTGTGACTGGTCTGTGCTGGCTGACCAGAAATCCACTCTGAAGTTTGTGGCCCCAGTGAGGTAATTTGGCAAATGTGAGCAACACTGGAACAGCGTGGCAATATTAATAAAGGCAGCAAGAACTAAATTGATAAGGATCAAAAATCAAAACTGTGTCAATCAAGCTTCAAAAAGTTCTCCTGGGAGCTACAGAACTCTTCCAGCAGTACCTGGAGGGAGAGAGCTGATACTTTCCTAAAGCTCAGATCCTGCACTCAGATCCTTGATTGAAGACTCCCACCAATCATTAAATTTTACCATCTCTTAGAGACATCAAAATCAGAAGTTCATCTAAAATATCAGAAAAATGGAGGATCAAAAGAATGCATTGAATAAATGAAATATCAGTGTTTTCTTATATAAGGTGTGGGCTCAGGGAACATTAACAGGCAGCAGCAGTAAGACCAAACATCCCTGCTCCAGGCTTTCTTAGATACTATCTTAGACAGGGCAAGGGGGAATAGCTTTAAACAGAAAGAGGGAAGGTTTAGATTAGATAATAGGAAGAAATTCTTTCCTATGAGGGTGGTGAGACAGTTGAACAGGCTGTGCAGAGAAGCTGAGGATGCCCAATCCGTGGAAGTGTTCAAGGCCAGGCTGGATCGAGGAGCTCTGAGCAACCTGGTTTAGTGAAAGGTGTCACTGGCCATGGCAGGGGAGTTTGAATGGTCCCTTTCAACCCAAAACATTCTATGATTCTACCAGTATTATCAACAATTTGGGGGTGTGTGTGTGCATACGCTGACACACAATTATCCTCAGGGATTTCACATACATTCCGTGGGAACTGAAGCAGTGAAACAACATGTCACCAAGTCATCCTATATGCACTTTCCTACAACCTTATATTTTTTTCTACATCCTTATATTTTTTCCCCCATTTCTGACTTCAGGGAGTTGTTGATCTTGCATCTGGCTCTTGGATGGCAAATCGTCCAAGTGGAACTGCACTGAAATCACATAAACCATCATCTGGAAATATGTGTGACTGTGTCTCCACTGAGCTGAGGGCGCAGGGAGAGACAGATCAGATTCATTATAGAATCATTAATTAATTAGGTGGGTTTAAAGGTAGCTGAGTTTGCATTTTTCCCTTGGAATTGCCCTTTGTTGATATCTTTATATCTAAGAATAAGGGTGCTTGGATAAATGTTGTAAGTGATGGAGGGAGAATAAGAGGATTTATGGTATATTTACCTCTCTCTAGCATTACCAGGAAAAGGACAAGGAAATAAATGGTGTGGTTCTCTATTGTCTTTTCCCTACAGCTATGTTTTCAAGCTAAATGTGTAAAACAAACTACCTATTTTGTCTTCATGTTTGCATAGAGAATTTCCTCTCCAGAAGTGTTTTTCTTACAGTTGAGATGCAAAAAAAAAAAAAATCCAGCTCTTTTGGAAGGACAAGAGTTACACTGCTGGAGTAAACTAAAAGTGTTTGAAGAAACTCTTTAGGGGAGGGTGAGGAGAGGAGGGAAGTATTTTTTTTTTCCTAGGTATGGTCATAAAGGATATTCAAACCTTGAGTATTTAGTGAAGGGTATCATCGAGGCAGGTGAGAGAAAAAGGAAGTCTCTTGCAGAGAGCAGAAAGGTAAATTAAAGGAAGGCATCAAGGAGAAAATTGAATGCTGTAGAGTCTTTATAAATTGCTTATGCATAACTCTATATATGCATGTATTTTAACTTTCCTAATAACTTTCTTTGAGCTACTAAGCACGTGAGCTGCAAATAGAGTTGAGGAAGCTACTAGAACTGTACTTTTAGACTTCATTTTTTTTTCAGTTTGAAAAGTTTCATTATGGTCACGGAGATTTTTATAAAAATGCAACTTATCTCTATGACACAGTGATTATTCTCATGAATAAAATAATTATTCTGCTCTCCAGCTTTTTCAGAACAGTAGACTTTAGAGGAACTAATAACTTCAACGTCTTTTTGTGTTCTCTTGAAAATTTAGAAACAAAAAAAAACCCAAAAGATTTTACTACCTATTTTTAAGTAATCTCTCCCAGCATTACCCTTGTATGTGTAGAAAACCAGAATTAATGTCTTAAAACTTATAATGAACAAAGTAATAAAAACATGAAATAAAAAATAAACCAAAACAAAATGAAACATGCACTTTATCTTATTCGTATATATATTTTATTATAAAATACCCTGGGTTTGAATTCACAAGTGAAAGCTAAGTACATCTGGGTAAAGCTGTAGCAAGCTTCCATCTTCTGTTTTAAGACTCAACAATAATGCCTCAGTAAAATGAAATCCTCCTTCCCTCTCAGAACTATGGCAGACAGTTAAGATTCAGAAGGCTTTAAGATTTAAGAAGTAATGTTACTTTGTATTGTCAGCCTGGGAAAAGGCAAAGAACAAAAAGATATCTTAGAACGTTAAATCAGTGCTAAACTATTTGAATGTTAATAATGAAAAAAAACAATGTACGGTATCATTCTCATCTGGTAATTATTAAATTCTCTCAAGCAGAGAATATGAATGTTTACCTAGCATCTATCTATATATGCATGCATATATAATAATATCCTTTCTAATCAAATAAATTTCATATTTTAAGTGTGGGACTGCAATATTTCCAACGCAATCACCAGCATAGAGATGAGTGATCTTGTCTTGCTTCCAAGCAGGCAGGTGATTTAAAAGGTGCAAAAAGGCACCACCCAGCTGAAGTCCTGTGAGTTCTGTGAGATAGTGGAAAATGGTAAATCTTTATGGTAACAGCAAGATTTCTGTCTGTGTCATGGAGCATTATTGACTGCTGTCCAGCACACGGCAAGACAAAACACTCAGTAATAACTCACCAGGGCTGCTGCTCAATGAAGTCAATGCTGATTTCTGATAGCTCTGGGCTGAGCCCACCAAGCATTGGATTTCACAGCTTCTGCTTCTAAGAATCAGCCAAATTATCAGTTGGTGTAAATCAGCTTGACTTCACTGAAGTCAAGAAGCTGTGTTGATTTAAAAGGAGTCAGTGACATTTACATTATGTCCTTCAAGGGGAATGACAGTCAGTAATAACTTTCAGCCTTTTGCTCAGATGACAGGAGACACACCACAAATTGTTCTTTTTCACCAGCCATCATTAGAGGTATAAGCAAAATTACAAGCCTGCTGTCTGAACGACCCCCTCTTCAGCACAGTTGTCTTTCCTGCACTTCATAATGTCAGATTTTGGTGTTGCATCACTAGAGAAGCCCGAGGGAGGGAAAGCAGGGACCTCTTCTCCCACTTTGGAGCACCTGGGGGACAAGGTCCCTTGGCTCCACTCACACTGTCTCTGGCAGCACAAGCCAGCAAACCCACTGCTCCAGACTTCCCCTCACCAGTCAGACTTTCCCAGGGCAAATGAAGTTTTATTTATCAGTTCTATGCACCTAGGCATTCAGGAGTGAATTGGGCTCTTTGCTTTTTGAGATGGTGTCTAATCCAAGTGCTTATCGAAGGCAAAAACACATCCACTCAAGCCAGATGACATAAAATGTTCAATCAAAACATTATCTCCAAACATCCATACTAATTTCACCTATAACTAATTGGCACATTAAATCACCAGTCTTACTACCAAACAAATATAATTTCTGCACTCAGCTTCTTGTACAGTGGAAAATAAAACTTTGCAGCCCATGCAAAACAGCAAGTCGTACCATTATGTTCCAAATCAAGAGTATTTTCTAAAAGCATATGCCTGAATAATAAATAATAATATAATAATAATAATAATAATAATAATAATAATAATAATAATAACAGTATCCCTAAGTATACAACATGAAACAATAAAAAAATATCATTTGTTTCATTCTGGTTGGTAACTCTGGCCCCTGTTTTCCATGTACCACTTTCATCAGTCTTTCTGTCCATCCCTCATTATTCATATATTTCCATGACCTTCATTTGACCAGCTATAGTTGCAAATATTTCTAAGATTATTTGTTTTGTCTTTCCTGAACTAATATTTATGAGTTGAGTCTTTCTAGAAAACTTATAGTCCCTGCATTCTTTAATTAAGCAGTTGGATGGAAAATTTTGCAGGACTTTAGAACAGTCTTCAAGTTTTTGTAGTAAATATGTTCATGCATCATGCTTAAGTCACCTGAAACCACCTCAGACCATGCTATTTGCTCTTCAGGAAATATCATCTGGACTTACAGAAATACTTTCTCATTGATCCCCTTTTCATTCAAGTATGATAAGAACACAGACATAAAGTTTAAAAATAATTTGTTAAAATGTGCTTTTATCAGGAATATCAGTGTGTAGGACAAGGCTTTTGCAATTCTGCATGGAGCTATTCTTTAAAGATAAAAGTTATTTTAAATAATCTAAAAGGAGTGCCAGAGAGGAAAGATAGGCCAAGACAGAATATTAATTCTACACTCCTGGCTTCTATTGTCAACTGGACATGCTTTGCTATCACTTCTTTACCTCACCAATTACCTGCCTTTATTGAATCTCATTTTTATCTTGTTCTAAGAAGAGGGAATGGAAACAGTCCTCATTTCCTTTTCTATCCCTCATTCTCAGTACATGGATCATCCTAAATTCAGATGAGCGTAAGAAATCTCTAAATTAGTTACATGACTTGGGCTGTTCCATACTTTTCAATCAATATGAAAATGGAAAAAAGAAACATAAGGATCTACTCATTAAACAAAAATGATTACATTTTGTGGAGATATTTGCAAGCAAAATTTGCTAGAACTGTTTGGTTGATGTTGTATATTTTTACTAAATGCATTTGCATGCATGTACTTACAGAGAGAGAGAGAAAACAAGTATGTGCTCATTGGTATCTACTTTACCCTTCCTTTGCTTTCTTTTTTGGTATTTCTGCATTTTTCTTCAGTCTAAAGAGATCAGCTATTGATTTTATAATTTACCTATCATAAGTAAAACAAGCAAGAAATAGTATGTTGAATAGCATACTAAATATTATGCTAAAAACTAAGTAATATCTCTTTTTCTTTTCTTCTCTTTTTTTTTTTTTTTCTTTTTTTTTTTTTTTTTTTTTTTCCTTTTCGTTTTAATCTCAGCATTAGTAGATTTTAGGGTATTTTCACTGTCATGCAATTGTTTAAAACCTAGTCTGGGTAGAAAAGTGTTATGGTCTGAGAGCTGCTTGATTTCTCTCGCGGTGAGTAACTGAGTTTGAGATCTCAATCCAAAAGCACAGCTCAGACTGAGAGGTGTCTGCGCCACAGCTGAAGTTTTCCTGATGGCTTCATTGAGCACTCAAAATAAATTCCCTTCCCATCCCAGCAGCAGCTCTCCAGATGGCTGTTAAGAAATGATTTTCCAACAGGGAGTAAATAAATACAGAATAGATTTCTGAGAAGCGATAATAAATAATTCTGCCTGGTCCTTGCACTATACCTATTTTGAAGATAAATAAAGGTCTCTGGTGTCAGGAGCTGTCAATCCATCTTTTGTGATGTTATGAGTGCAATCTCAGAGCCACACTCTGCTTGAAAAGCAGACTTCACAGAATGCATGCCTATGCCCAAGACACATCTGTTTTAACCTAACTTCATAGAGCACATCTCTCCACACTTGCAAAAATTTAGAGGGACAGAAAACCCGTGCAGAGGAGCAGGTTTGAGTGCAAATATTACAATCTGAAACCTCCTTTTGATTTTTAATGCCCCAAGTCACACGTGCCACTACACATGCACATGCTATTTTGCCTTTTGCAGAAATAGCCAGTGAATAATGTGAGTAATAGAAGCCTCAGTATGAAAGGTTTTGAATAAGCTGAGTAATAGAAGCCTCAGTAAGAAAGTTTTATTTATTAAGCCACTGAGTTTAACATCTGACTGCTCCTGTGTTACAAAGTGCTCAGCCACATATCTGCTTTAGAAATAATGTAGAGAGAAATGTCAAATTTCATCATGTAAAATTAGCAGCTTTGTACCATTCACAGCTGGATAACAAAGCTAAAATGAAACAAATTAATCTCAAATTATACTTATTTTGCTCTCTTTTCTCTCACTGTCTTTCATCTGCATTGAATCAGGCCCTCTCTGACACAAAGTTTTGTAGACAACTGAAAAAGTCACAGCTAAAGCACAGGTGGGATATATACAAACAAAATTACACACAGGAAATTTTTTATTTTTCTACATAACTACTTAAAACTTTATATCTAACAATTAAAGGGATCATGTTTTCTCAATCTGTTATATCTCCTCTTATTTGCTGCCACTAAAGCAACCACAAACCCACGTATCATTTTTCTCTGAGAGACACTCCTGAAAAAGGCAAACTGTTCTGTTCTCATGATGGTCAGACAGACAGTCTGTGCTGCTGTAGAGAGTATTAAACGTAAAAATAGTAGCACCACCTATTGGCAACATGCATAAACTGAGCCATCAAATTTCATGCTAGCATTCATCCTGCTACTGGATGCTAAAAATGAAAACTATTATTTTCACTTTGTTTTAACTATTCAGAATGAACATGGTTGTCAATATGGCTTTTTTATTTCTTTTACAGTATTTCTGTCACAGAATGAACTAGGACCTAGTTTTAGACTGGGACAAAAACAAAATTGTGAGCCATAAATCCATAATGTTGAGGTCAAATTTCTTTGGAATATATCTAAAAGGTCTGAAACCTTTTTATGTTGTGGATTTTGCATATTGACTAATGTTGTGATCCAGAATTTCAGGTCTCAAATTTTTGACGAGTCCTTTTTATTTAAATGGACTGTAAATGGAGACAAAAATTAGTGTGGAGCAAATGTATTGGGGTGAATGCATTGGGGTGAAAAGACAAGATTTTCAAGTATTTGTGCATATCAACATCTCTATATAAAATATGACCTATGAACTGCCCTTGGTTTGTAGTTACCATGATTCTGCTAAATATAAATAAAAGCAAATGGCTTGGGGCACGAGATGGAATGTGAAATAATAATAAAAAAAATTTAATGTAACTGAACATGGGAGGTTAATACTTGGGTGGGCAACTTCATTTTTTACCTAGATGTCATTTTCACTGTTATCCCACAAATTCTTTCACCATGCTTCTGTTTAATTTTGGTTGCTTGTGTTGAGTTGCTCAGAACAACCCTAGCTTAATTTTAACTTTTTTGGACAACTTATTTCCGACGATTTTGTTTTCATTATTTCTCTAGGATTGATACTTACAGAATCTTTATTATATTTATATTTTAAAAGTGACATTGTTTTGCTTTTTAAACATCATTAGTATTTATTTAAAAAAACTATGTTTCATCTGTGCATCACCATTGACACTGCTATTTCTTTAAGTCTTCTCCTTCCCTGCTGCTCCAGTACATTGCTCCATTATTTCTTCTGAGAAAGAAAATGTGCTGATCATGGCAGGTCAGATTCCCATAGCAAAAATCTCTCTCTCTGCATGCTAAGACTGATACTGACCTTTCATTCTGCGTTCCTGGGCAATTCACTATGTTCTCCTACAGTGCCCAATTCTTAATTTATTTTTTTTCTGTTTGTTTTTATGCTGTTTTCCTTAAAAGCAAAGCTTCCCTGTGCTCAGGGGTGTATCCATTTTCCTTTTATTCTGGTGCTGTTGAAGAGTGCTAACAGTCCTTGTATCCGCAGAGCATCATGAGCAGGATGTGTTTCTTACAGAAAATGATGCCAAACCCTGTAATGACTCATCAGAGCTCTGGGGTGAAGGCCTCTGCTGGAGAGGGGCTATTTTCTGTGTTTGTAGCCTCCTGAATCTCAGGATTCGTGATTTCATGGCCTCATTTTAGAACCATGAGATCATTAGCAATGTTGAAAAAGAACATCAAGTCCAACCCTCAACTGAGCACCACCGTGCCCACTAAAGCACCTCACAAAGAGCCACCTCTACTCATTTTTTGAGCTCTTCCAGGGATGCTGACTCCACCACTCCATTTAGAAGCCAAGTGGTTGCATCTGCCGTCAGCACTCACATCTCCAGACTCTGCCTGTGGTGAGCCCTTCCAGCTAACAAATGACAGGGCAAGAGAAAATGGCATCTAGTTGCATCAGGGGAAGCTTAGATTAGACGTTAGGATTTTTTTTTTTTTTTTTTTTCCCACAGAAAGGTTTTTAAAATATGGGAAAAGGCTGCTTAGGGATGTCTGGAGTCACCATCCCTGGAAGTGTTCAAAAAACTTGTGGATATGGCACTTAAGGAAATGGTTTAATAGCGAACATAGTGGCACTTCAAGGTTGATAGTTGGATTTAAGGATCTTAAAGATCTTTTCCAACCTTATCAATTCTACATTTCAATGATTTTACTAGCAGCAAGGCCACCAAGAGCCATATCTCTCTTGGTTTCTTCTGCAAATTCTCTTTTCTAATCTGTTCTTATTCTGAACTGCAATAAGCAGAGTGAATAAGATTGCATTTACCACCTTCTTATGGCCAAGTTTTATGTTTTCTTGGCAGCAGGCATTTCTTCATAGCATTCTCCGTATGAAAGATTTTTTAATTCAGTGGAAGGAACAATTCAATTTATTTTTTATCTACAAGAATGCATTAGCCTAATAATTTACGTAGTCTTCCTTGGCTTCGTGACACTGTTTTCAACAATGCAAAAGGAGCCAGCCACACTGCAGCTGCAGGCTTGTAAATACTTGCCTAACAAAGCAGTTCTACTCCAGCTAATGAATCTTGGGGAAGCCGACACCATAGCCTGAGATACAAATGGAATTCATTATCTAAAATGAAAACTAGCCAAACAGACTGCACCATTTCCTTGGGCCCTCTGAAGGCATGTCATGTGCTATACATCACCCTGGGCTGAGTCAGTCTGTTGTGCTGTTCTGTGGTGTTATATATGTGTTTGGTAGTATTTCTGCACAGTTATCCCCATGGAACATGAGAAACAGTGTGTTGGAAATCTGTTGAGGGTGTAGAGGTTCCTGTCTGAGGGACAGGCATACCTCCAACATCTTGGGGCAGAGGGCTGTGGTTATGTGGCTGCCCTCATGTCATGGGACATGTCACCTGTCAGACCCCTGTCACCAACATCCAAACCTCCCAGAAGCTCCCCTGTCACAGACATCTTTTATGAAAAATCCTTTTCCTTAGGATTTTTCCTCCTGAGAAGCTGAGAGGCCTCAGGAACAAAATGCAAACATTGATTATCTGCTGCTGTGCAATACAACAGGTGCATCTGTGATTGGCCCATGTTGGATGTTTCTAATTAATGGCCAATCACAGTCAGCTGGCTCAGACAGGGAGTCCGAGCCACAAACCTTTGTTATCATTCTTTGCTATTCTATTCTTAGCTAGCCTTCTGATGAAATCCTTTCTTCTATTCTTTCAGTATAGTTTTAATGTAATATATGTCATAAAATAATAAATCAGCCTTCTGAAACATGGAGTCAGATCTTCATCTCTTCCCTCATCCTAAGACCCCTGTGAACACCATCACACTCCCCTGCAGTGGGTGGAAGATATTCCATCTGCCTCAACAGAAAGAGACAAACATCTTGCCCAAGCTCACAAAAATGGCTTGGTGCAAGAGCCTAGCACAGAGTCAAGCAGTTTGGACTTCTCATAGTTTGTTCTAATCAATAATCGCAATATGTCATGAATGTGTGGTTATTATGCCTGCATCCATAGCTTGCCGTCTCAGAAATGCATTACAGGTTTAATTCCTCTCACAATTATGTCCATTTTAAATGTGTCACAACTGTTGTCACTGGAATTACTCTCAACTTGCCCCTTTGTAACTAAGAAGAAAAAACAAGATTTATATGTCATGTAGGGAGATATATATTTTGGTACTATGAGTTTATTTAACTTCTGACTAATAAACAAAAGTAGATTGTGGATTGAAATTAATTATAGCAGGGGACAAATGATTTATCAGCAGAGAGGAAATTTATCACGACAAGTCATCTAGATTATTCTTGTGAGTTTCAGATAGCTGTTTGGTTTTTAAATCACTACTAAGTCATTCAAAATTAGTAAGCCTAACATAAAAAGCCATCAAATTGCACTTCTAGGGCCTAATATTTGTAAGGTACACCCTTCATATGCACTTCAAACCATAGCCTGATGTAGTGAATTATGTACATTTCTTGAGCTCAAGTAGATTATGCCTTGTTAGACAAAGGCTGCAGTGTATCCAATACCTTAAAATGTGAGAGAGTACCTGGCTACCAATAGATTGCATCCTCTACATTCACATTATTGAGTGATTATTGATTAGTGAAATAAATGGCAATCTTTCACCAAAAAATTGGAGGCAGCACTTCCTGAAATATGCAGGAGGGAACCCTTGACTTGTAAATCTTGGGAGTTATACTAGTTTCATATTTAAGTGATAGCTAAAGTGATAAATTACCGTAATCACCCTACCTTTATAATTTCATTTTTTACTTGGTAGCTCATAGAGCTGGCTGGATAACTTTTCCTAATAATGTTTGCAGTGAGTTTAAATCACATTTTTCATTAATTTATGGGCTTCAAGGCTATGCAAGTCCCTTCAGACTGCATAGATATTATTCACATACCTGTTTTTCCGTTGAATAGTAGCAGCGCCTACTTCCTTAACTGTTTCCTAGTAAACTCAAAGTACCCTTCACAAAGTATTTACTGTGCACACAAATAACAAAAGGATGATTTTAAATGAATGCATAAATAGACATGGTTTGTTTACATGTGACAGTCATCACTATGACTGAAAGAAATAAAACAAGATAACTGTAACGGATAAGTCTAGCACATCTCTCCTTGGGACAAATAACTTTTGGGAGCAAAGAAATCATTTAAAAACACCAAGATCTTGCTTTGCCTGAGGAAGATGCTGATAACCTTATCAGCCACTCTTTGCTCATTTACATTCTCCAAGCCAAGCATGGCCAAAACCAAAACACAGCAATGGGTAAAACCTGTAATTTAAACAAGTACATAAGAAGAATGTTTTAAGCTATGTTACACTAAAGAATGTAACTTGTTTCCACTTTCTGAGCAGACCCCCATGGACAGAAGCCTTCCTGTAGGGAGGGACACCTGGCTCCAGCACCAACACTGGTCAGTGCTGACACTGGTGACACATTTAAAAGCGACTTAATTGTGAGAGGAATTAAACCTGCAATGCATTTCTGAGATGGCAAGCTGTTTATGCAGGCATAATAACCACACATTCATGACATACTGTGATTATTGTTTAGAACAAAGTATGAGGAGTCCAAACTGCTTGACTCTGTGCTAGGCTCTTGCACCAAGGCATTTTTGTGAGCTTGAGGATGATGTTTGTCTCTTGAGGCAGATGGAATATCTTCCACCCGCTGCAGGGGAGCTCCTGGGAGGTTGGGATGTTGTGTTGAGAGGGGTCTGACAGGTGAGGCCACCATCCTCTGTCCTGTGACATGAGGGCAGCCACATAACCACAGCCCTCTGCCCCAAGGTGGATGCCTGTCCCTCAGACAGGAACCTCTACATCCTCAACAGATTTCCAACACACTGCTCTCGTGTTCCATGGGGATAACTGTCCAGAAATACTACCAAACACATATATAACATCACAGAACACAGCTGGGCCACGCCCTGTGTGAGACATGGACAGAGCACAGAGCAATTCTGCTGCTCCTCCCTCAGCTTCTAGCCCGAGGCACCGTTGTTTTGTGCCAATTTTCCACTTCTTCTTCCCTCTCTAGGAGTTCCTAAGATGAGGATTTTTTTTCCCAACAGCAATTTTTGGGCTTTTCCTCCATGAGCTTCTCTCAAGGGAAGCACCTGCCTTCCTGGCCTCCTAGCAGCATGGGATTCCCCCTTTTAGTCCCATGTTCTCCTCTCATTCCCCAGACAACACCAACAGCCGAGCCCGAGACAGGCTGCCAGCTTTGCCCTGCCATCCTGCTCACCCTGATGGCGCCACAAACAACCAACAATCCTCTCAGGATTTCAGGGACCTGGGTGAAGTGTAAAATGAGACAGCCAGAGAGAGATCCAGGCCTCCCACGGAGATGAATATGCCGCCCGATGTGTCACGGATGCTTTGGGAGCTGCTTATGGATTGCAGGCACTTGCTGATTATAAATGTTGTGCCACTTTTCTCTGCATCTTATTGATGGGGGTGATGAAGAAAATGAATATCATCCCAACATTTTAAGAGGAGGCTGCTAAATTGCCTCTGATCAGATGTAGTGATTCTGCTTACTAGGCCAGGGGATACAAGGTTAAATCATTCTTCATTTCATAATAATTAAATTAACTAATAATATTGAATATTATGAAATAATAATTAATTAATTATTTCGTAAAAATAAAGGTTTTAAAAATAAATTTCTCTATGAAAATATACTGGATGGCTAAGAGATCTGGATGCAGAGATGAAAGATGATTTTAAATAGAGTTTAGAATGGTTATTTTTCTTCCTGGGAGCAAATTAAAATAATCAAAGATGTGGATCAGGAAAACTTGATTTTTTAGTTAAAGGAAGATTTTAGGAATGCCTCTAATACAATTCTATTCCAGTGCCTGTGCTCTCCACTCAGAGCAGTTTGGGTTTCTGTGCTCTGTTGCTTTGTGGTCAGGGTGATGCTTTAAGTGTTTTCCGGACATTCTCTGTCCCTTCATTTTCATCTCTCCTGTTCTGCCTCTTACATTTCATTGTAGGGGATGCCCTGTGTTCCACTGCCATTTCTCAGGAATCCTGCACAAATTGATACAATGGGCAGCCATCACCTATATATTCCCCTTAATTGAAAACCATATGGAGCTCACAGGAAAGTGGTAATACCCAGTTTTCTCTTGTCTAGTTAAGGCCTTTGCTTCCAAACTTGAAAAGCAGCTCCACAAGGCAGGCAAGGTCAAGAAGAAAACTGATCTAATTATCCCATAAATCTTCAAATAACAAGAACTATCAGGCTCTGTATATATAGCACAGAACTGACCAAAAGACTTTTAACAGTATGGGATCTTGCTTGGTAAAGGATTTCAAGAGACTATGGCTGGAATTAATTTATTTAGGGCAAGGAAATGAATCACAAAATACAGCCAATGCTACCATACTGTGAAAATCCAGCACATAGGCACTACTTCTCCTGCCTGTCTTTTAGATCCCCTTGCATTTATTTTAACTAGTTGGACAAACCTTCAGACTGAAACTTTCTAGCAATTGAGGGTTTTTCAAGGTGAGAGGTGAGGAGAGGCAGGTGAAATTAAAGCAATTTGGCAGCTCATTCTGAGCATGAGACTGAAATCAGCACACCACAGACAGTAACAAGCAGGTTAATTTCAATTAGGTGTGTCACAGATTTAAGTTTGCAAAGGCAATTGGTTTTCAGAGTGAGGAATGCCTTCTGCTGCTTCAAATGAGGGCAAATCATAAAACTTCTGTTTTAAAACCTGTTCAGCTATAACATACAACAGCTAAATTACATTAAATATCCATCTATGGTGAGCACACAAAAAGGCCTCCAGGAAAAAAGGGCTATGAGCAAATTGAGGGAAGAGACACGGGATGGTAGATTAGGGCAGAGGGAAGAAAGAAAATACACTGAAGATGGTGGTGAAGGGCAGGAGGTGAACATCCCTTGCAGACCTCAAGTACCAAGCAAGCCAGGGATATCAGGAATGCTCGTGGCAGCCCCAAACTTTCCAAGCAAAGAGTTACTAACCCAAAACACCCTTCTTAGTTAAAATTCGCTACAGGCACATAATTTCAGAAGAGCAATGAGGGAAGGATTTAAATAGCACAATCTTTTCTCAAGAGTCTTTTATTGGCCCAGCTGCAAGGTTTACAGTGATCAGGGTAAACAGTCACTGTCTTTGGGGGAAAAATATTATAATTAAAAAAAAAACCACAAAAAAATATCCTTCCTTGAAAATTAGGTTTCCTTTAAAATCAGGTTTCCTTTAAAAGAGCTTTTTTTCATAATTCAGCTGAAATGCATATCTATTGAGTTTTTTCTCTAGCTGCACTTCAAAACACAAGAAACTTCACATCAATGAACCTAATAATACAAAAGAAGTAGCCCACAGGGGGGATGTCTTAACATTTATGACTCTTCAATACTTTAGCTTGCATTCTCAAACATATTTTTCACTAAGTATCAAGTCCTTTTCACTACATAGAATACAATTTAATCAACAAAATACTTTATATTCTGTTTTAAAGGCAATGCTTAAATTTGAGATGAGGATAGAGAAGAAACAACCTGAAAGAAAACAGGATTCACCAGGCAGCATGGAGTTCACAATTTGTTCACAGCCATAGCTTCAATCTGCCACTTCATGTATCACAACTCCCACCACACTCTATTTTGAGAGCTGAGGTGGGATTAAATGCAACACACAGATCATGAATCAGGGTTTTTTTAGCATATGGGTGGATTTCACCTGCAGTGCTTCATATTTTGTATATTTTCACACAAAGAGAGGGTGACCATGCTTCTTCATTCTGTTGCCTCCTTTACGTAAATTTTTATGTAAATGCCAGCACGTAGGAAATACCAATAATGCAGTTACTTTGGAGAAAATGAATAGCAACTAGAAATAAAATATGCTGCCTGTATTGGAAGACAGCAAGAATTAATCAGAATTAAGTTTGTCTGTAAATTTTAAATGATAATCTGTACTTTATGTGGCTTGGACAATAGTAATTACAGCAATTTTTGTGAACAGTATTTGTTGAGCTACGTAGAATAAAACTGCACTAATGAGATGTATTTGAAATCAGTAGGACAGCATTATGAGGGAAAATATGCCTTGTGCTGCTGCCTTGTTTCAGCTGCATGTGAAACCAGTTCGGAGGCTTAAATTGCATGAGGGAAAGAAAGCAGCAGACCCTTGCCGTGTGCTACTTAGCACACACTGTGACAGTGATAAATTCCCTCAGTGATTCTCAGGTGCCCTGTTATTATCTTTAACTGCCTTCTAGCCTGTCAATCTTCTGCTTCCAGATGGTATCGGTCATTCACACAGGCAAAACCTTGCTTAGAGGGACTTACACTTTGTGCTGGTAATAGGTGTTTTATCTTCCAGCGGGTTATTTGCCCACTATTCTTGTGGAATTCCACCAAAAAAGAAGCATCTCCGATTATCCGACGATTTATCTTTTGTACGGATCTTGTTGGAAATTGAGTTACTAGAAGGAGTTGGCTCTTTCAAAATGGAATCTCTCCCTGAAGGCTTTGAGCGCAGGATAGTAAGATTTCATCTTCTGCATCTCAGAAAGCAGAGGACAGGAAAATACCTCCACCTCCAAATGCTTGTTAGGGAACGCCAGAAATTCTGTGCACAGCACACCCTTCTGAGTTGTCTAATACTACAGCTGGCCCGGACAAAAAGTTATATCCCCATAATCTCCACGGGAGCTCAGCCATGTTGTGTGTCTCCACATTTTATTATTTTACCATTTATTTTGCAGAACATTTGAAGCAGGATTTTTTT